>QANX01004303.1:53588-159725 GCA_003254975.1 Ochetophila trinervis | reverse complement strand
CATAGAAGTTCAATCCAATAGATGACAAAAAATCATTTTATCAATAAAAAGTTTAAAAAGTTAATTAAATTTATAATAGACAAATATAAATAAATATTATTTGAATAACGTGTTAATACATATTTTAAGTGTAAAAAAACAAGTACACATCATAAAACATTGAAGAAAAAGAAAAAAGAAAGAGGATTAGCAGACGAATTAGTTTATCCTAATTATAACTAATTAAAAAATACATTTATTTAAAACAAAAAAAAATACATCATATTTTTTAACATATAATCCCAGCCGTTAGATGATTTTCACATGGACCCACCAAGATGAACAGTCCACGAGAAACGTAATCATTGTGTAGTAAAATCATTGCATTTGCAGGCGATAATAAAACCTATCGACCAAAAAAACCAGTCCGTCGTCGATCCGTACAACCCCTCCGGCGAGTTAACAATATGAGCTCCGACTCACCCGATTCGCAAACTCGGTCCCCTGAAACCCAAACCCAAACCCTAACCCCACCCGACCTCGAAAGCCTGACGCTCTCCACCGATCCGTTAACGGACCAGTTCGGCTCTCTCAACGATCTGACCCACGAGCTCGCCTCTCTCCAGGACCTAGCCACACGTGGCTCGTGGCGGTCCGTCATCGACAAGGTCAGCCGAGCCCGATCTCTCTCTCTCCTCCACAAGCCCCACGACCACCTCACCTACCTCTCCTACAACGTCCTCGCCCTCATGAAACTACGCCGTTTCGCCGAAGCATCCGCCGAGCTCGATTCCCTCGAAGACCTCGACGGCTCTACCTACCACTACGAGTCGTACCCGAATGTCTACCCCAACCGGGTCGGATCCATGGTTCCCTTCTCGCTCCGGTGGCTCCACTCTTTGCTCCCGATCAAATTGGGCAACCGACAAGATGGGTTGGACCGCCTTTACTGTCTGCTCGATTTCGTACGGACAAAGCTGAAGGAGAAGAAGGAGAAAGAGAATGCTGGGTTGGATCTGAGCGTGTCGGTGAGCGTGTGGAAGAAGAGGGAAGTTTTCGTGGTAAATTCCATAATGGGGCTCCACCTAAACAACAAGGAATTCTCTGTGTGTTTGAGCTTGATCAAGGAACTTCTAAACCGCGATTCCGAGGACCCAGTTCTGATTTCGAAGCTGGGTTACATACAGATGCAGATTGGGGATTTGGAAGGTGCAAAGAGCTCGTTCAATCGGGTCGAGGGGTTAATGGAGGTTTCGTTGAATAAGAGTAATGGGTCATTGAACGAGGTTCAATTCATGAACCTCGTGAATAGGAACAAGGCATTGGTTTACTTGGTGGGCAAAGACTATGTGTCGGCGGTGAGGGAGTACGAGGAGTGCATTGAGAGGGATCACAGCGACGTTGTGGCTCTGAATAACAAAGCTCTTTGCTTGATGTACCTGCGGGATTTGTCGGATTCAATCAAGGTTTTGGAAAATGCTCTTGAAAGGGTGCCTACTGTGGCTTTGGACGAAACCATTGTGGTGAATTTGTGTAGCATGTATGAATTAGCTTATGTTAATCACTCGGATATTAAGAGGACGCTCAGTAACTGGATTGCCCGTGTTGCTCCTGATGATTTCGATTCTTCTTGTACTCGGATATGAGGTAGTTTTTTTGTTTCAATTTATTTTTTAATCAATTAATTTATAACTTTTGAGCTAATTCGTCTTTGTTCGCTACACCTACACATTTTGAAAAGTATACAATTTGATAGTAAATAGATGGTTTTTGTACAATCCAACTGTTGATGATTTAATTCTGATATTCACTTGCTTCTTCATGGTAATTTGATCAGCCGAAGTGGCAATTTTGTTATCTTTTCAATCACTTGCATTTTGGACTTGGAAATTAAGCTGATTGTAGAATAGCTGCTTCTTATAATGCGATGTGGATTTTAAATTTCGTTGGCTTGTTCAGTCTAAATCTTGCAAATAATATCGTAATTCTCGCTTCTTCTGATTTACATTTCAATAGGGTATTTAGGCAATTATGTTTCCTTTTTCCATTCCAGTGTAAGTAATAATTATGTAAAAACATATTTACCTTAGAAGAAAAGACAGTTTTGTAACTTCTGTTTAAGGTGGTAGAAGATGGAGCATTTGGTACGTAGACTTGATTTTAATGTAGTTTATCTAGAATGAGAATTCCTTGCAGAATAGTAATAACCTCATATGTTATTCTAATCATATGTAGTTGTGGAATTATTCTTTCTTTAAATATCCTCCCGCCTTTTTTCTCTTTGAGTTGCTGGTTAAGTCAGAATCTTGTATGCTTAGTAATAGTACCTCATGTGAAGCTCAATAAAACTGCTTGAACTTCATGGTCGACGGATTGATGATGTTAAAATAGTGACCCATCCAACAGACCAGCTATTGTTTTCAAGGTTCCAACTTGCATCCACTGGTTGTCAGCTGATTACCACCTTAAACCGCTAGAGGAGATGAAATAAGCAAAACAAACACCTGATATCCATTTCTTACATGTAAGAATTGTCCATGCTTTCAGAAGGCAAATAGGCAGGATCTACACTATCTATCCACTAAAGCAAGCTTATGTTGTACCAGAAACATTTTGATTTGTTATTTTAAGTTTTGTGGCACCATGGGAAACAAATTGGTTTATGTTGTTGTTCTAGCCATCTAGTGCTCTGTTTGGTGAGAATGCCCTTTGAACTACACACACACTCTCTCTCCCTCGCCGGTACAACTTTCAGAAACCTTCCTTTTGAATTCTCTCTCTCTCTCTCTTTCCCTCCTCGGTTGAACTAGTCATGGAATCATGAATAATAATTGGGAAGTTCATATGGTATTTATATTACCATCTTTTTGGATTATTGCATTGAGTACAAGAATGATGCCTTCATGGGATGCTGCTCTTTTATAGAGAAGAAATTATTATGCTTGGGAATGTTGAATAGTGTTATTATTGAACTAAAATACATTGTTTTTATTGCATGACGACTGTGTGTGATGAATTAACTTTAATATTACAACAATATATAGCTATAAAGCAAAATGTTAATGTTCATCAACAGAAAGTGGTGTTTTATAAACCAAAAAAGCAGAGACAAAAGATAAAAAGAAGAAGAAAAAAGCCTGTCAGAATCAAGGAGTAGTCAATTGACCCATCACCTCAAATACTTAGAGCCTCATTTACAAAGTGCGCAGCTCTATTGCCACTCCTAGGAGTCCAGATGAATTTAATACAACCTAAAGAAGATTTCAGATTGGTAATCAAACCAATAAAGCTTTGAGCAGATCAATGAGCCGAGAGAGGATCAGAATTATTCAGGCTTTGAAGCATCATTGATGCAACAAATATTCCTCCAACTTTCTTCAATCGCCAAGTAAATAACCTTCAAAATAGCAAAAGCCTCTGCAACTTCAGGGACATCAATGATCTTCTTGGACATTTGGATGGCTAAAGCTTTTCCTTCAGTGTTACAGGCAACTGGAGCAACAAAAGCAGCCCCACCAGAAACAGAAGCATCAGAGAAAATAGTAATAGCATTAACAGGAGGGCGATGAAGAGAAGATGTGGAGCATGGACCAAAGCATTTTTTATAACCCACAGTTGCTCAATAATAAAAACCGCATCCCAAAAAAAAAAAAGAAAAATAAAAAATTCTCTTTATCATTAGAAATGAGTACTGCAATTGATTTTTATACTTAATAATTTTTATTTTGCAAAAAGTTGCAATTCAGTTTTATTTAATTAAATTTAATAGATGCGGTTATGAAGTTGCATTTGGTACCTTTTAAAAATTTTATTTTTAGTTTTTTTAAATTTTTACTAATTTTTGTAAATAATATAAAATTTTTCATGTAAATTTTTTTATTTCATCCTAAATTGTAAATTGGTAAAAATAATTTTTATCATGAAAATTCTTTTTAATCTTAAAATATTTTTTATCTCAAAATTTATTTTCATCTAAATTTTTTTTATCCTAAATTGTTATTTTTTTATAATGAAAATTCATTTCATCTTATATATTTTATATTGATGAAAATTTTTGTAACACTTGCGAATTTTTTTTTTTAATTCTGTATTCAATTTATGTATTTTCTTGGGTTCCTAAAATAAAAATTATTTCTTTCTTTTATCTTCATTTTTTTTTTGGTTTTAAAGTTTTATTTTTATTTTTTTCCAAACTTTGTCCTAAATAAAAATATTTTAGACCAATGAGAGATAGACTTGACAACATGCCGTGTTCGTGTCAAAATTTTCCCATCCAAACTCGATCCGTTAAGCTTTTGTATTGAAATATATAAATCCAAACATGTTCATGAAATTATTATATAACTCGTTATCCAACCCGTTAACACGTTAAACTTATTTTCAAAATTATTTTTAAAAAAATGAAAATATATTGGATTTATAGTTTTATAGTTCATACTAACAAATAATGAAGCATAAATAAACATAAATATTTGTATTATTTTACAAACTAAAACAACATACTAAAAAATAATGAAGCACAAACAAACATAAATATTTAAGATTTTTTTTATAGTTAAATTACTAAATTGCCATTAAAAATTAATGGATCCATAATGGATTTAATGAGTTTTCGTGAGTCAACCTGTTAAAATCTATTTCAAATAAATCCAAACTCGTAAAAAACTATAGGTGTTTGTATCATGTTAACATGTCGCATTGAAATTTATCAGGTCTACCACTATAAATTATTATTCGCCTGTTTATTTGAAGACCTTGTTACCCTTGTTCTTTGGCTTTAAATGGAAAGAGATCGGAGGATAAATTGATATTTGAACATTATAAAAATTGATTGGACATTTTTACCTATGTTATGATAAAGGAAAGTTCAAGAGGGGAGGGGCAAAAGTAGAATTGTACCTCCCCTTCTCTTCTTCTTCCTTAGCCGCAGCAGTCTTCTCCCTATTCCTTCACTTTTCCGCTTGCCGTCGCCGACTTCTCGCCGTTCACCAGGTAATGTAGATCAAATAGCATAATGAATTGATAGTAAAAGTTTGAAGTTACTTTAATCGAACATGGAAATTGGTAGCTAGTATTTTAGGAGAGATCTGAGACATACCAAAGTAACTAGAAGAAGAAGAACGGAGTAGTATAGTCTAGCTAGCTAGTGCCTAGTATTATAGAAGAGACGAGGTACTGGTCTGAGATTGAAGTAAAGCCATTGAGTGGCGTGTCCGAGTGTGTGTATATAATATGCACAATATTTATTCTATTACATGTCTTTGATACTTCAGATTAATTGATTAGTAACATATCGTTGATCCTAAAATATACTTTATATTTTGAGACCTTTTTGATGCTGGGTTTCCTCCTATCAAACAAAAGTGATAGACTGATAGCAAAAAACATCCACTCTCTCCCCCTTTAGCGCTTTTCAGATTTCTATAGACTATGTTGGTTATGGCACACTTACAAAACAAAAAGAAAAGAAATTTTTTTTATTAACAGTTTATGTGCTTTCGTATTTGTAGTAGATTTGTCTTTCCATTTTAACATGATTTATCAAGGTCTTCAATAATACAATCACAATATCATTAATTTTTGTTCTTTAATACTGCCAGTCAAGCAAAACAATAACTTTTTGTTCAAAATGTCTTGAACAATAAATATTTAGAACCCTTATATTTGATAGAAAGCAACAGATACATAGAAAGAAACTAATACACCCCGTCCTTCCGCTGCAGCCAAACTCCATAGAGAAATTTGGTATCATAATCGTTTTCTTCATTTCATCGCTGAGAGAAAATGATATCGGCAATCTCTTGGATACCTAAAGGAGCATCAAAGCCTGTCCCTGAGGAGGTTGAACCGCCTTCCAAAGAAGAAATCAATGAGCTCGTCAAGAGCGGCGCTTTTGATGGAGAGTAATAAACTTCTTCCTGCTCACTTCGTTTTTTTTTTTTTTTTTTTTTTTCTTTCTATAGATTTTCTCAGGCTATCTAATGCCGTTTTTGTCGGTGTTGTTTGCAACAGTGATGAAGATGAAAGCGAGGACGAAGATGGAGATATGGAGGTCGATGCCAGCAAGCTGAGTGGTGAAGCTGCTAAATCTTCCAAAGCCGCTGAGTCGGACACCAAATTTAATGACATAACTGATGGGTTGAGGGAGCTGGACATGGACCATTACGACGATGAGGATGAAGGTATCTCCCATATTTGCTTCAATTTCTCCTTTTTTTGTTTAATTTTTTATTTTTTTTAAATTGATTTGATTGAGAGAAATTGGACAATTTGGATAAATTCATTGCCAAGATTACTTTTTTTTGATGTAGCATATGAAGCTTGCAATAAGTGGCATATAATGTATAGCTAAGTATGGATGATCTTGTGGCCTAATTTCAGGCATTGAGATATTTAGTACCGGGGTTGGGGACCTTTACTACCCAACTAATGATTTGGATCCATATATCAAGGAGAAGGATGTATGTTTTCCTATTTTGTTATGGATTTGTTTTTTAAATTCTTTATCATGTGAAGATAGAACACCATTTTTTTAAATTTTTTTTCCCCCCAAATAACAAATTATTTCTATGAAACATTTGTTAGGATGATGATTCTGAAGAGCTGGAGGATTTGACCATTAATCCAATGGATGCAGTCATAGTGTGTGCACGTAGTGGAGATGACGTCAGTCAGCTCGAGGCATGTAATTGCTAACTGTGAAATTGCTTGCTTTCGTCTCTCTCTCTCTCTCTCTTTCTCTCTGGGAGTGCGAGTTCCATTCGTGAATAATTGCATTGTTATGTTCAAACAGGTTTGGGTATGTGAGGAATCCGATGATGGTGAATTAAACACCTATGTTCACCATGATGTCATCATCTCAGCATTTCCCCTTTCCACTGCATGGCTTGATTGTCCGCTTAAAGGTGGAGAAAAAGGTGCGTGATTATTCATTTGCATCATCTTGGATCATTTTCATTATTACAGATTGATGTTTTACACACAAAAAAAGGTTGTTTTTTCACTTGTTGCGGTGCTTTATCTATGAATTTCTTCTATATGTTGACAGGGAATTTTATTGCTGTTGGCTCAATGGAACCTTCAATAGAAATATGGGACCTGGACATTGTATGTTACGGACTGATTGGTCCTTTATTTATTTTTTAGTAGATAAGACACTGACTGGGTAGTTTTGAATTGGTTATTGAGATAACTCTTTTTTTTCTTCAGATTGATGAAGTGCAACCATGTCTCGTGTTAGGTGGCATTGCTGAGAGAAAGAAGAAAAAAGGGAAAAAGGTTTTTACTAGACTCTCCAAGTTTAATTTTTCTCTAAAAACAAACTTTCATGTTGACCCAGTACAGATGTCAAAGCTTGAGTGCTTATACTTGAGAAACTTGTAACTTTGGTAACTTATTTTGCTTTGTCTTGTTGTATGTTAGACATCAATCAAATATAAAGAAGACAGCCACACTGATTCGGTACTTGGTCTTGCTTGGAATAAGGAGTACAGGTTTGTTAGTCTTTCTGTTTCCTGTCATTACTCCAGTGGGATGTTTATACAGGTTTCCACACTGATATCTTTTCTAATATGCAAAGTGAAAACACAGGAATGTTCTTGCTAGTGCTAGTGCTGACAGACAAGTAAAAATTTGGGACGTGGCTACTGCAAAATGTACGATTACCACCGAGCATCATACAGACAAGGCAAGAATTTTGAATATTGACTTGATAAACTACTTTGGAGAATTAAAGTTTTGAATCTTTCTGATGTTTTTTTTATCTTTTTTTTTTTTTAAATTTTTTTTTGTAATGTATATATATTTTAATTCTTTTTGTGTGTGTGTGTGTGTGTGTGTTGTGTGTGTGTGGATGGTTCCTTTTGTTCCATGAAGTTCTGCAGACTATCTGACTTATGGGAACAAAGTTTTAGCATGATTAGGACACAAACAGCAGAAATTTTACCATCATGCCAAATTTATTTTGGAGATTTTAGTGCATTAGTGCCAAATTTGATCTCTACTCTATAACTAAGCTATTGTCAGCTTTTGCTTTATCTATTTTTCCAAAATGAAAAATTAACCTTCTTGTTACTAATGCTCACAGGTCCAAGCAGTTGCATGGAACCATCATGCTCCCCAAGTTCTTCTTAGTGGCTCTTTTGATCATTCAGTAGTTATGGTAATAAAGCATAAACCTTTGTGCACATATCATACCATTTAAGTTATTTTCGTTCATTCTATGTGTAATACATTTTTATGGACCTTCATTTCATACAGAATGACTTGTTTAAAGAACTTATTTGACGTTTTCTATTTTTGTTTCTTTATTTCTTCGAAGAGATTACACTTTTTTACTTTGCAATGGTGTTATGTATCACAGAAAGATGGGAGGATACCGTCACATTCTGGTTATAGGTGGACAGTCACAGCCGATGTAGAGAGCTTGGCATGGGATCCACACACGGAGCACTCATTTGTGGTGCGTGCTCAGACCCTTTCTTAGGGGCCTTTTTTGCTTTAATTAATTGTTTTTCAATTTTGAGGTATCCTACATTGTATAGAAGAGCATAGACACATTTATAGATATTGTCACTTTCTGGATACATAGGCAATAAGAATAAAGGGTAATCATGTATATGCTTGTCAATATAGGTGAGTCTTGAAGATGGGACATTGAAGGGATTTGATATTCGGACTGCTACATCTGATCCTGCTGCTGAGTCTGGACCAAGTTTTACACTGCATGCACATGATAAAGCAGTTTGCACAATCTCCTATAATCCTTCAGCACCAAATGTATGTAAATTATTTCTTCTTCTCAATTTTCTAAGGAGTTTTTACATTATTAACTTCTTAATGCAATTTCATGTTGTGGTTTTGCACAGTTACTTGCGACTGGATCAACGGACAAAATGGTATATGAAGTTGCCCTGATGCCCTATATAAGCTTCTGTATTTACCATAGACCAACGATTTTAATCTTTCTAATCAATTTGCTATCTCATGTCATGCAGGTAAAGCTTTGGGACTTATCAAATAACCAGCCATCATGTGTTGCGTCCAAGAATCCTAAACTGGTATACAATTTGATTAGATATAGAAGCATTCACTAATACAGTGTGTTTTTAACTTTTTTTAATGTGGATGAAATTGATGCTTTGTTTTGAATTATAGGGAGCTGTCTTTTCGGTTGCCTTCTCAGAGGACAGTCCCTCTTTGCTGGCCATAGGAGGCTCCAAGGGCTTGTTGGAAGTGAGTTTTTTTTAATATATATACAATAATTTTCTCATTAGAGATTTTCTATTCAGTATCCGTCCAGAATAATGTCTATCCAACGTTGGATAGACGTGTAATATTTTTATCACGCCTCTCCAATGTTGGACACACATTGGCCTGAACGAATTTTGGACAGAAAATCTTTATAATAGAAAAATTATATATATATATATATATAGGAAAATTCTAGAATAAAAATATTTTTATTTTATTAAAATAAAAAGTGTCACTGAAAGTATATTTTTAATAACAAATATGAAAATATTGTCATTGATAGTTTATCTTTAGTGACAATATTTGTCATTGAATGTAAATTCCCTTTAGGTTTTCCAATGATAATCAGAAAATAATTGATATAATGGGAAATTTTGCAGGTATGGGACATCTTATCTGATGCTGGGATCTCTAGAAGATTTGGGAATTTCAGCAAGCCTAAGAGAGAGAGACCTCAATCTGGATCCTGATTTGTTAGAAAGATGAACAGAATGTAACTTGAGTGACAGTCAGCTTGTGTGCTTTCTAGGAAACAAGGTCCGGTTCTTAAGTAACGAGTCTCAAAATTTTGGTATTTTCAAATTATAACAATTTGTTCGTCTACAGGAAAAAAGAAAAAGAAATTGTAACAAATTGTAATGGCTTGAAGTAAATGTTATTCCTCATCTCTAAAGAGGATCAATATATAAGAATAATTTTAACAAATTGTGCGTCAAAAGAAAATAAAGAAAAGAAATTGTAACAAATTGTAATGGCTTGGATTAAATGTTATTCCTCAGTCTCAAAGAGAATCAATATATAGGAAGGATTTTCTATAATATTTGTAGCAAAAATCGCCAATCATGTTGGTTTCTCGCTGGGGTGTTTTCCACTGTTACTGCCAACCAACTTGCCATTATTTACAGATGCGGTAAATTAATTTAGAGAAAATTTTACAAATACTTTCTGTATTTACATCTTAATTTAAATTAGACTTTCAAGTTCTGTATAATTTAAAAATATTTTTTTACACTGTAAAATATCAGTAACTTTTGACATACATTCTTTACACTGTAAAATATTAATAACTCTAACTATGTCAGAGTGCTAAATGACATTAATGTCTTTATTCTAATAAAATAATAATAAATTTTTAAATAATTTAGTTTTTTTTTTAAAAATAAAAAATTAAATTATCTTTTTTTCTCTCTCCTATATTTTTTTTCTCACTTTCTCTTTTCTCTCCCCTCATTCTCTCTCTCTCTCATAAAAAAATATTTCTCTCCTTTCTCTACTCTATTTTTTTTTTCTTTTTCCTGTTCTTACCAAAACATTTTTTATTTTATTTTATTTTGGTCTGCACCAATTCGAAGAACCAAGCAAAAAGAAAAATTATATTACTGTGTTTATTAAACTAGGAAAAGAAAGGGAAAAAAAGAGAAAGAGAGGAAAGAAAAAAAAAAAAAAGAGGGAACGTGGTGCGGGAAGAGAAGAAGAAGAAGAAAAAAATGAAAGAAAGAGGAAAAAAAAAAAAAAGAGTTGGCCAAAATAAATTGATATTAGTGTGTTATTAAACCAGAAAAGGAAAGGGAAAAAAAGAGAAAGAGAGGAAAAAAATAAAATAAGAAGAACGTGGTGGTGCGGGGAGAGAAGAAGAAGAAGAAAAAAAAATGAAAGAAGAAGAGATAGAGAAGATAAAGAAAGAAAGGTAAAAAAGAAAAAAAAATGGATAAAGAACAGAGAATGAGAGAGTGATAGAGGAGGGGAGAGGAGATAAAGTGAAAAAAAAAAAAATAGAGAAAAGAGAAAGAAAGGAAGAGGATAGAAAGAAGAGAGAAAACAAAAATAAAAAAATAAAAAATCAAATTTATTTTAAATTTTTTTTTATGTTAAATGACTGTTATATTTTTTGCTCTTAAAATTAACAGAATTTCATTAATGGCAAAGAGTGTTTAAAGAATTTTTAAAATCTGTTGTATTTGAAATTATACTAAATTATAAAAGGTGTTTGTAAAATTTTTTTAAATTTTAAATAGGGAGGTGAAAAATTTTTAATGGTAGGATTTTTTAATTCATAAAAAAATAGAAAAAAAATCAAATTATTAAATTGAAAAAAATTAATTTAGTTATTTTAAATTAGTCACTTATCAAAATTTGAATGGAAAAATCCATTTTTTCTCAACTTTTAGAGAACCAATTGATGAGTTTGAGAATACTAATGATGGCACATGTGTAAGCATTTTAACTTCTAGAAGTGGCAGACATTCTATTTTCTCTATATTTGCTGGTCTAGGAAAAAAAAAATTAATAATAATAAAATAAGATTTTGAATCTAAGGATCTGTAATCTGGTTTCGGTACTTGACACATAAAATAAATGTGTCTGTCATGATTTTGGTGATAAATTAATAGAGCAAGGGTGGCAAACGAGCGTGGAGCAGGGCATGGAAAAGGAGCCATGTTTGCTGCAATAGTATCAGTGGTAACATCCATTATAATCATAGATGAAAAAATCGAAAAAATGGGCAAAATTTTGCCAAAATTTTGGTTTTTTCTACGCATAAAAAAAAATTCCATAAAAAAAAAACAGGTAAAATTTTCATAATTTCAGTCGAAATTTTTGATATTTCGCCGATATTTCCGTCGATATTTCCATGGTAATTACTTCACAAACTGGTCAAAATTTTCTTAATTTCTATGGAAATTTCCGGTATTTCTCTGATATTTCCACGATATTTCCATGATAATTGCTTCACAAATTAGTCAAAATTTCCATAATTTCCATGGAAATTTCCGTGGAAATTTCCAAGAAAATTTAAATTGTTAAAATTTTAAAATATGATATATTTTTATAAATATTTGAGTATTTTTTAAATTATAATTATTTATTGATGATGTATTTTAAGTTAAAATATAATTAGACGAATTGGAATTTAAAAGCAAAATTGAAACAATTAAAAAAATGTAAAACAATTATTACAATTTTAAAATAAAAAAATAGTTATAATTAAAAAAGAAGAAGATTATTTTGGTTTAAATTCAACAAGTTAAAAAAATTATTTGATTATAAGTTTAAAACTCACATCATCTAATCATATAACTTATATGATTTATCACGTAAATTATCTACAATTATAAAATTGTATTATTTTTTTATATTGTAATCATTTTTTCTACCAATATAATTGCTCACGTGAAATAATCAGATATCTATCATTTAGTCTTCAATGAAAAAAACAATGACCCTTATTTCACAACAAGAAGATGAATCTTTTTCTACAAATTTTGGATCAATGAGAATTGAAGGTGACTATAACCCTTATTTCATGGATGGTTATGAAATGTCATCAAGTAATAACTCATGGATACATTCTCAAACTCAACCATCAGGGGCTAGTAGTTATGAACAAAGTCAATCAACATCATATCCATATCATGACTATCAGCAAAGACACTCACATGAAATATTAAATCCATATGGTTGGCATGTTAACAATTACATGCAAAATTATCAAGAAGAAATGTCTTTTGATCAATATTTCTCTCTATACACAACTAGAAATGAGGATGAGGAAGATAGTGAAAATTTTCAACCACCAAGAAATTCTATGTGGTATTGACTTATATTTAAGTAATCATGTACTTGTATTATTATTCTGATTAATGAATAATTCATTACTTAATTAATAATATTTTTGTTTTTATCAGCGAGTATTATAAATCTCTTAATTATGATAAATATGATTTCCACTCAATATTTTTTCAATTTTTATAGTTAAATTGATAAAGTATCTAATAAATAAGCATATCCTGAAATTTCATCAAAAATTTCCATATTTTTCTATAAATTTCTGTCATTTCTTTTGTTTTTTTATCGATATCGATATTTTATCGATATTTCCATCGATATTTCCGTCGATACCGATATTTTCATTCTTGATTACAATGAAGAAAAAAAAAACAAAAACAAAACAATATTAGCCCGATGTTGAAGACGACGGATCCCATTCAGCAGGCGAGGCATACGGGCGAGGTGTGTAAAATGGCATGGAATACTTATTTGAAAAAAAATGTAGTAGCACCTCTCCTGTCGATAAGGGGTCCCGCCTAATTGAGGCAAAGTACGAGGCATAGATGAATGTTTTTTTTGCCTATTACCTCGAAACAATTGGGCAAGGGCCCTATCGATGGGAGATGTGAACACTACATTTATATATTTTATATTTTTTTTTATAGATTGTTACAAAATAAAATTTTATAGATTTTATGTAGAGATACTTTTATTCTGAAATCCTATAAATTAAAAAAATAAAATTAGAATTAATAAATTTAATTATAAATGTGCATAGAAAATTATAGAGTATTAAATGAATTTATTATATGATTTATATAGAGATAAATTTTACTTTCTATTTTAATTTTTTAGTTTAAAGAGCGACCACTGGAGTTATGAAAAAGAAATTTGATTCTTTAAAATAAAGAAGATTAAACTTTTAAATATTCCGTTAGAGCATCTCCAATGATATTCTTTATTTTAAAGAACATAATTTTTAAAACAAAAAGCATCTTTGAAAATTTAATAAAATAAATAGTGAAATTTTTTATTCAATTCCAGTTACAATCTTTATCATTATTTTTATTTTTCAATAAATAATTAATTCACTTTTCTTTCTCTTTTGAATATTAGATAACAAATCCAATTAATTAAAGTGTTTTATTATGTATAAAAATATGAAGTTAAATAAAATTATTAAATTTGCATTGAAAATTATAGATATAATAAATATGTGCATTAAGAATATAATATGGAGATTATATTTGGATTTCTATATTTGAAGAGTCAAATTTCATTATGATCCTGTTTGGCATAGCTTCTGGAAAGTTAAAAAGAGTTTTTAGAGCTCAAAAATTGTTTTTGAAATTGTTTGAATAATTTTTTAAAAATGTTTTTGGCCCCTAAAGTCTCTTTTAACGAAAGTTAATTAAGAGTGACTTTTCTAGAAATCACTTTTAAATAAACAGAAGATAAGCAAAAATAAAAATAAAAACTATGCCAAACAGTATTTTAACTTTCTAACATATTAAAATTATCAATATAAAAATTGTTTTTTAAAATAAAAAAATAATTTTAAAATGTTCATCGTAGATACTCAGTTCTTTATTCAACTTTTGAAAAAATAAATTAAAAATAACAACTAGAAGACTATGATGGCACCAAATTAAAAAGCATTTAGGTTTTTATAGATATCTCTTTTTCCATCTCATTTATCACTGTAGCTAAAAACAATTAATGTTCTTGCAGGGTGCTCGACCACTTCAAAAGATGCATACTTGCTCTCTGTGCTTGCATATTAATTAGGCCAAAATAGAATAAAATATTATTATCTTATTGAAGATACATAAAAGAGTAAATTCTGTCTGAATTTAGAGTAACATTTACTTCTTTTTTCCAATCAAATATTATTTTCTTATTGAAGTATATAGAAGAGTAAATTGCGTTTGAATTTAGAGTAACATTTACCTCTTTTTCCAGTCACATCGAATAGTAATAATGACCAATATGAAGGTTTGAAGTGCTGTTCCACCAAATATCATGCCAGCTCAAATTCTCTGATTGTAATTATTTTCAAAATTAGTAAATGAATCGAATCTGAACCGCAAATTCAATCTTTTTATAAACACTATTATTCCTAAATCATATGTTTCATTGATGTATAAGTTCACTATGTTACAAGATTTTTTCTCTTCCGAAGTTGGAACGATTAAATTGTCAAAAATGACTAGTTTAAAAAGTAAACAAAAACTTTTTTGTACAATAATTTTTTTGTCGCACGAGGAAATATTTTGCCTGGTTGGGTTACAACAAATAATAAATGCCATGACTAAATATTAAATTTAATTACAACTTGATTTTGTGACCAAACGCTATGTTTGGTCATAATTGGTTACTAAATAGAAGAATATAAAATATAGTTAACATTAAGGAAAGCTGATTGTGGAAAATTATTACCAACAGCCAAAAGAAAATGTCAATTATAATCAAAGATGAAAATATCGGTATCGATGAAAATATCGAAGGTTCAAAATACGGAAATATCGATATCGATAAAAAAACAAAAAAAATGACGGAAATTTATAGAAAAATATGAAATTTTTTGATGAAACTTTAGGATATGCTTATTTATTAGATACTTTATCAATTTAACTATAAAAATTAAAAAAATATTGAGTGAAAATCATATTTATCATAATTAAGAGATTTATAATACTCGCTGATAAAAACAAAAATATTATTAATTAANATTATTAATTAAGTAATGAATTATTCATTAATCAGAATAATAATACAAGTACATGATTACTTAAATATAAGTCAATACCACATAGAATTTCTTGGTGGTTGAAAATTTTCATTATCTTCCTCATCCTCATTTCTACTTGTGTATTGAGAAAAATATTAATCAAAAGACATTTCTCCTTGATAATTTTGCATATAATTGTTAACATGCCAACCATATGGATTTAATATTTCATGTGAGTGTCTTTGTTGATAATCATGATATGGATATGATGTTGATTGGCTTTGTTCATAACTACTAGCCTCTGATGGTTGAGTTTGAGAATGTATCCATGAGTTATTACTTGATAACATTCCATAACCATCCATGAAATAAGAGTTATAGTCACCTTCAATTCTCATTGATCCAAAATTTGTAGAAAAAGATTCATCTTCTTGTTGTGAAATAAGAGTCATTGTTTTTTTTATTGAAGACTAAATGATAGATATCTGATTCTTTCACGTGAGCAATTATATTGGTAGAAAAAATGATTACAATATAAAAAAATAATACAATTTTATAATTGTAGATAATTTACGTGATAAATCATATAAGTTATATGATTAGATGATGTGAGTTTTAAACTTATAATCAAATAATTTTTTTAACTTGTTGAAATTTAAAACAAAAATAATCTTCTTCTTTTTTAATTATAACTATTTTTTATTTAAAAATTGTAATAATTGTTTTACATTTTTTTAATTGTTTCAATTTTGCTTTTAAATTCCAATTCGTCTAATTATATTTTAACTTAAAATATATCATCAATAAATAATTATAATTTAAAAAATACTCAAATATTTATAAAAATATATCATATTTTAAAATTTTAACAATTTAAATTTTCCTGGAAATTTCTACGGAAATATCAGAAATTTCCATGGAAATTATGAAAATTTTGACCAATTTGTGAAGCAATTATCATGGAAATTTCGACGGAAATATCGTGGAAATATCAAAAATTTCCATAAAAATTATGAAAATTTTGATCAGTTAATGAAGCAATTACCATAGAAATATCGACGGAAATTATGGAAATTTTACCCCTTTTTTTTTTGGGATGGAATTTTTTTCGGTGTGTAGAAAAAACCAAAATTTCGGCGAAATTTTACCGATTTTTTCATTTATGATTGTAATAAATTTCAAAATACACATATATCAAACATAAACTAATATACATATAACTTTAGCAATGATTGTAACAGAAAAAATGTAAATTATTTTTGTCAATATTGAATATGTATTTGGTGTTTTTTATGCAATAAAATATCTTGAGAATATAATAATAAATACAAAGAAATCGGATAGTATTTGAAAGTAGAAACAAAAAGATGATCGTAAAATAAATTTTATTTAAAAAAATGGCGATCATCAGTGAATATGAAATAAAAAAGTGAGAGAATTATGAGAATAGACTAATGAACTGATCTCCATATATCAATATATTTAAAATGATGAAAATGTTTTATTATTATTATTGCCACATGGAGATCTTTGTAAAAAATCCCATGCAAAACGATGAAACTTGGCCCCCACCAAATTTTACTAACATCTCCTTTCCTAAATACCCTTACGATCGAACCTTTTTTTATTAATAATTTTTTTTATTAGTTTATATTTGATTGCATTTATTTATTAAAATATTTTATTATTTATTATAAAATTAATAAAATATTAACATATAACATTAGTATACATTTTGATAGATTTTTTTTTTAATATTTAGCATTACTAAATATCAAAATTTTATTAAGAAACCTTGGTAAATCTGGCTCAAAGGGTTTTTTTACGAGATCATGGTCAAAAGGCCTATATTTTAGCATGAAATCCAGCATACTTGGTCATATTCTAGCATACTTCATTTGCTTTATCGATTAATAGTAATTTTCTTTTTTCTTAAAGCTATAATTAGTAAATAATTATATAAATATATATTTTAATTATAGAGTACTTTTTTTCCCTTTTTTGTTTGCTCTAAAGTAATTAATTAGGTTGAGCAAGACAATCATTTCTTGTCTACTGCTGGACCGGTTATCGGTGTCTATATATATATATATATATATATATATATATATTAGGTTGAGCAAGACAATCATTTCTTTTCTGATTTATATTTACACACATAACCGCACATAAAACCAATATAAAAAAATAAAATAAAAATTAAAAAAGGGATAAACCCTTAGAAAATAGGGAGAAGAAAGTGAGACAGTACCGATTTGGTATCGCTGTCTTTGAAAGCAGATGGAGGGAGCTTAGCACCGAGACTGAAATAAGTCGTTTTCGAATATCATTTAAGAGATAAAATCGGAGATAGGTTTTTTGTATTTTAAAAATTGAAAATGGAAGAAAAGTTGCGAAACCCATAACAGAGAAATGGTTTTTTTTACCTGTCGAGGTAGTCGCGGAAGAAGGAGAGGGAAGGATCGCTGAGAATGGAGGGATCGGCTTTACACTGTTCGACGAAATGCCTCAACTGGTCCACCTTCGACGCGTCCATTGTATTTGTTTCGAAAGAGAGATTCAGATATGGAAGAGGTGGGAAGGAGATAAAGAGAGAGGTATACTGTGGACTGGTAAAGGACTTGGCCTTAAGTCTCTGGACCCTGACTAGGAGCTTCTTCTAGTAACTTCCATTTGGATAGAGATCGGAAATCACCAAGGTTTTCCTTTTCTTTTTTTGGGTGGATTTTATTATCTCATTTTTTTAACATTATTTTTAGTAAAGTAAAGGGTCCTCTGTTACCGCTATTCGAGGCTTCGGTTGGCATTGTAGCATAAAGGAGTAAAGGACAGTGGGTTTTGGTGATTGGGCATCTGGGTGACACTGTGTTTGGTGGGTGTTCCATGACATGGGCTGGTTTTTCCATTGAAGTTAAGACTTAATTTCTATGAGGAATTTCACTACAATCTATTTTAGTGATCTGAAACTGTTAATAGTAAATAAATTATTTTTGATGATGAAAATATTAGAATACATACCTTTATTAGTAATATATTATTATACATTTTACTAGTAACAGCTTTGTCATTGATTGTATCTCATAATAGGTTATTTTTGATGGTATATCTATTTATGCATATAAGTATAAATATTCCTCTTAATTATAAGTTTGAAACGTTAATTGCTCTTTTTTTTCTTGTTGCGTTGAGTTGTTTTTTAATATACTAAGCAAAGACAAATATGTGAGTTTTCTGCAGGCTGAGAATGCAAGTTTACACTTATTATTGAAGTAGTAAAACACAAAGCCAGTACATTGATTTATATACAAAATAACAGGTTTTGGTTCCCAAATATTTTTGTCACGAAGAAAAGTTTGTCATCGACTCATCGTAGCTATTCTTGACACTGAGTCATTTATGCATTATTGTTTTGAAAAATAAAGATCGCCATGGATTGACAGTCCAAAATTTATATGTAAATTTGTACATTTGGACCTGGAACCTGGGTTCGGACTGGCCTCGCGTAGACCAAGCACATTGTACAATGGTTTGTCGATTCATTATGTTAATAAGAAAAAAACACAATATGCTACATTTTACAAGAATTTGAAAGATTCAAGCTTGGCAAGCTGCAATGGTGGATTTCTGAATTATGGCTCTAAGTAGGTCTTAAATTGATGGAATAAACCCTTCATACACAACAATATTCTATATATAAAGTTGATACTCAAACTATACCAGCACGTCCAATGAGTTTGATTCAATAACTTAAATGCCTTTCACACTTACATTATAAGCTGAATTTTTTATACTATTTTTTTTTTCCTTTTAAAGTAAAAATTAGACTTATTTGTATTATTCTCTCTTTTAACCTTTGAGGTGGGTGACAATTTATCTTCAAATTTTTAAAATTAGCAGTTATACTTTTTATTAATTTAAATTGTTACTCTAATGTCTTTTACCGTCGTTAATTATTAAATAATGTTATTTTCTTTTCCACGTGCCTTTTATGTGCAACATCAACATGAATAATTTACTTTTTGACTTTGAACATTATTATATTCTCATTTACAACATCAAAGTATCACTAGCCTAAGGTTTTGGCATTTAGTGAATTTTTAGTTTTCATCTGTCAATTGTTGCAATACATGATCAATGCAACATCATCTAATTAATAATAGTATAAAAATCAGTTTATCATTCTTTTCCCCTTAATTCTCTTTTAGTGACTTTTTCTTTCATCGATTACAAGTAGGATATATTCTGATCTTAATAAAAACTGTGGCCTGCCATCATTGACACTTTGGCTAAGCTCTTTGATTGAGCTATTGGTTAGAAAATTATCTTGTGTCACATGGATGGGTTTTAATATTATTATAAAAGAGGGGAGGTCATTTTTTATATAATCAATTTATAGGATTTTGAAAAAGAGATTTTAGTCTAGTAATTTTTATAAATTAGAATATACATATGTTTGAAATAAAATATCAAACAACCCTGCTCACCCTTACAGAAAAGTGAGAAATTTCACCCCTACAGAAAAGTGAGAAATTTCTGCATCATTTTTTATAAGTCTAGTTTATCATCTAGAATTCACTGCCAGTAGATTGACCCTTTCACTATAGTAGCTGAAATAATTTCATGTTATTGTCAATGAAAGTCATTTGTAAGTCAATATAAATCAACATGCTTATCTTATTATCATTCATATGCGAATGATATAAGGGTTAATGCATTCGACTCTGGAATTAAACATTTAAGACTAAAATAAATAATAAGCAAAACATTAAAATGAACCACACAATCTGAATAACATGGACGAGTTAGTCATTATTAAGTAGTCTATAATTCTTCAGTTCATTGAACAATAGTATGGGCAAGTAACACCATGTAAAAGTGCTAACGAAGCTTAATTTTGTAAAGAAAACAACAGAGAGAATGAAGAAGACAAAGACTGTCACATTAGAGTTCATGTGATCTTTATTCTTGATCAGAAGTCTCTGTTCTTAGTTCTCAATTGTTGTGTTAGAGTTCATGTTTATTTTTTTGTCAAGCTCAATATGTTGAAAAGATGTATCAAATAGAAAGAATGAGAATCAAGGAAAATAGAAAATCCCAGTCGAGTTTGAAAGGGGCTATTGAGGAAAAGGAATCAGACTGTGCAAAACACAGTTTCATTAAAAGGCAGGTGTCAATTCTAAGTGTGCAAAACGCACAGCTTAACTAAAGGAAACACACCGCTTTGATGAGGCAGCTTCACTAAAAGAAACGCACAGCTTTGATGAGCCTTCACTAAAGGAAACGTACGCACAGCTTAAATGAGGTGGCAACAGTTCTGATTATCAAACAGAACCAATATGGAAAGCAGCTAGTGAATGAGTTAGTTACTGAACTGAATTATCAGTCGGTTAACAAAGTTAGTTTGTCTATATAAGAGAAACAGTTGTAATCAATCATTTCATGAAAAATACAGATCAATCAATAAAATTTTCTTGGAAATTTCCGTCAATTATCCAAAAAATTTGATCAAAAGTTTCACCAAAAAAACAACTAAAAATTTGGGGTATGCGGCCTCTGTTTACAGCATAGAACACAGAAATCAAATAACCAGTCCGTTCTTCATTTCCTTTGCTGCTCCATTCATCATTAAAATCATAACTATCAAAATGACCAGATAAAAATAAAAAGAGAAATCCAAATAACTAGCCCCTTCTTCCTTTCCTTTGTTGCTTCATCTGAACGGCCTTCAGTTTTTGTGAGCTTTATCCAATTTCATTATTGTATGTAAAACTTTTCATCCTCTACATTGACATCTCAAAATTTTACTTTCATAGTCATGTACGCTGGCATTGCCGAGAATGGTGGGTGACATTTTTCTACACCGATTATGATCAAGCTCCAAAAAGCTTTAATGTTGAACGACTCGACTAGAGCTTTTCCTTTGTAGGTGACTTTATTTTTTTATTATGGCTCGACTTCTCATTGATCGGAAATAATTCACCATCATCTTCCAATGAAGCTTCACGTCATGTTCAAATTCGATTAACGTTGAAGCTGGAAGTACGATCGGATCTCCGCCGAGACTGCACCGGCTTTGTTTTACAGAACCTGTCTGAGGAGCGCCGCTCAATCGCCGGATACTTCCTTTGAAGAGATGAGATAGCATTTTTTTTTCTTTTATTTTGCTAAATACCTCTTTGCCTCTTCAGAACAAAAATGAAATGAAACCAGGAGGAAGAGATCACTTTTTTTAAATTTGCAAAGTATTTTTTTTTTTTAAAAACGAAATGCTTATTGCTATTTTTGTATTACTGCAAAACAAAACAGAAAAAGGGAGATACGGTTGAAAACGGAAACTTACTGCGGCTGGTGCGTATCCTGAGACATCCCGACAATCTGATTCCATTTGCTCTGTTGACCATTTCAATTTTGCATAAATTGCCAATCTGATTCCAATTCAATCCCATAAGAGAGAAAAAATTTAAAAAATAAATTCATATTAAAATTTACATAAACACTATACAATTTCCATGACAACAAGCACTGCACTTTTTGTGGTTGGTGGGGGCTGGGTTTCGAGCTCTGTGAGCTGGCATATGTATAGAACGTCGACGATCATTTTCTCTGTTACCTTCAAGTCACATAACTCAATCCTAGAAACCATATCATACAATGAACCCAACAAAAGAAAGAAAATAATAATAATAATAACCTGAAAAGACTTAGCTAGCTAGTTTCCCTGTAATTACAAATTAAACCCTTATTGCTATTTTTGTATTACTGCAAAACAAAACAGAAAAATGGAGATACGGCAGAAAATGGAAATTTACTGCGGGTGCGTATCTCTTCTTGAGACATCCCGACAATTGTCTTAGGCATTTGATTAGTTGGTTGGAAATCAACAAAATGTAGAAATTGAGTCTTTAAGAGTTGTCAGAATCGGGCGTTAAGACACAAAACTTCACTATCATCTTTCTTTTCCATATGTATATCCTTTAGGTTATTTTGAAGTTTGGTATCCATTAATGAAATAAAGGAGAAAAAAAAAAAAACCTCAAATGTTAACATCAAATTTTAATAATATATATTTCTATAACATAAACATTTTCTTTTAGTTTAAAGGCTATATATTCTTTTTCTCCACATATATAGTTTCTTCTGACCAAACAATTAAAAACAATTCCCCTTTCTATTTTTATACGGGAGATTCCAAACTCCAAATATAGTGTAAAATAATCACAATTAAGATTAAAAACATTTCAGTACTTATTAAAATTCAATTTTTCAAATAGAAACTACTTCAATTAATTGCTACAATTCAATACAATGAAGTTGAATTTAACAGGATTGGTTAAATGTATTTTAGTTCTCTTAAAATTATTTATTTTAACAAATTTTTAAAAAAAAGTTCATCTAAGTTCTTTATTCAACTAATTTTTATTTTATTTTATTTTATCATAAATAGACAAATATAATATTTGTATCATGAAAATTTTTTATCATGAAATTTTTTTCATCCTCATAAACTTTTTCATCTAAATTTTGTTTTCTAAAGCTTGTTTTATTCATCATATTTTTTTTTTCATCTTAAAATTTTTCATCTAAAGTTGTTATTTTTATCAAGAATTTTTTATTATCAAGATATTTTCATGATAGTTTATTTAGCAATTTAGGATTAAAAAAATATTTATTTTGAGGATTAAAGAAAATGTTCACGATGAAAATATATATATATATATATATAGTTTGGAAAAAAAAATTATGATGAAAATTTATACCATATAAAATAAATTTTCATGATGAATTTATTAATTTAGGATGAAAAAAGTTAACATCAAAAAAATTTAGGAGAGAAAAAAATTTAGTATGAAAATGTATATATATATATATATATCAGCAATTTTGGATGAAAAAGGTTTTTAGATAATTAAAATAAAATTTTAGAAGAAAAAAATATTTTAGGATAAAAAAAATTTCATTATGAAAAAATATATAAGATAAAAAGTTTTCATCATAAAAAATATTCTTTCTGCAATTTAGGATGACATAAAAAAAAATTTAGATGAAAAAAAATAAAATGATTTTTTTTAATATTTTAGAAAATTAGTAAAAAAAATATGGAATTTTAGGTTAAAAATGGCATTTAACGGATTCTGTCATGAATTGCAACTTTTTGCAAAATAGAAAATATTATGTGCTAAAATAGTTGTAATGCTCTAATTTAAAATAAATAAATAAATAAATTATAGAAAGTACTAAAGTGCACTTAAATTTTAGGTCCAAATGTACTTTAGTATTCAATAAAATTGAATTTTTTTTACATAAGAGTTTCTACAATTAATTAGTACAATTGATATCCTATAATTAAAAAAAGTTGCACATTTGTCCAATTTAGTTAAAATTAACAGATTCCTTCAACTTAGAGTTCACAGGCTATGTACATAACTTTTAAAATTGATTTTTTTATTTTTAATTATTCCAAAGTTGAAAAAAAAAGTTTGAACTCCATTTATAGTTTTTCTTTCCTATTTTTTAAATTTTGGTACAATTAAAAATGAAAAATTAATTTTAAAAATCACATGCTATGCACTTAACTGACAGAACCTGTCAATTTTAATTATATGAGATAAATATGCAACTTTTTTAAAATTACAGGGTATCACTCTTACAAATTAATTGCAGAAATTTTTATGTAAACAAATTCAAATTTAGAAAATACTAAAATGCATTAAAACTTATATTTTATAATTATATTTATATTTTCTTAACACTCTCTTTTTATTATGTTCGATCATCTTTTGGACTCAATTGAGTTTTTATATGTGTTTTTAGTTTAAGTTGTCAAGTTTTGAATACATGCCCTCATGGATTTCTTAGTCGATCTAATACCAAGTTGACATACACTCTTTCCAAAGCTTAAGTATAAAAATAGTAATTCAATTTGGTATTAGAGTAAAAAAAATGAATTTAAATTTTGGTTGGACCTATATATGAATGAGAGTGGTTATTTTTTAATATTTTAAACTTTGATAATAAGTGATAATTCAATTCTACCAATATATATAATTTGTTTCAACTGAAAGGATTATATATAAACATTTTCTATAATTGATAAAGATTAGTAGAATAATCTATTGATTATGCACAATCCATTATTCAAGTTTCGAATAGTTTTTTTTTTTTTCCAAGCTTATAGTCGCAATAAATATATTTATCTAGAACTTGATAACAATTAACAAATTTTTTTTTTTGGGATTTTGTTTATAAGAGTAAAAGATCAAAGATAGCGTAGGACTCAAGAGTTGCCTTTTGTTTTTGTTTGTACTATAGTCTATAACTGCCACTACTTGGATCCATATCTTGGTGGGCTGGACCACACTAGGTTACCATCACTCTTTGGACCCATACGTAGAGAGAGGATAGATAAAGAAGAGGGAAAGAGATGAGAGAGAGAAGCATTTTAATATATATTATATTTAGCATATGTAATGCACGTGCTAATCTCCTACTGGAAGAGCACTATATGACGCCCCGTTTAGAATAGTTTTTTTTCGTTAAAAAATTCTTTATTTAAAAAATATATATATAGATAAGATTGCAGGGTCAATGAGCACTTTGTTTAATTGAAAAAAAAACTTTTTAAAGCTGTAATAGATAAGCTTAAATTTTTAATTTCTCTAAAAAATGGTTATTTTAGCTTATGAGGGAAATTCAAAAACTATTTAATGTAGTTTTTTACTTACAATCAAACATTTATTAACTTTTTAATTAAATTTCATTTTAAAAATTTTTTTATTATGAAAAACCTTACAACGAAATAATCTATTCGTATAAGCCTATAATATAAGCTCTATTATGGCTTGTGTTTAAGGTTATTTAGGCACCTTTGAATATCATTAGTTGAAGAAGTCAAACTTTCAAGAGTGAAACCTTCTATTTTACCAAAAAAAAAGAGTGAAACCTTTTCCATTCCCCTTTCTCCAGTAATAAAGGTAAGCTTATTTGCCTTTTTAATTTAATGTAAAAGCGGATTAAAAAAAAAGGTCATTTATCAATAGTTATATAATTTTATCACTTCTTGGAGAAGTAGCTTTTTGAACCGTGTATACTAGATTGTATTAGTTTGTATTATATTAGTCTGCATAGTATTATTTTTATACAGTATTTGATGCAAAATTATATAGTGAATTTGTATTATATTTTTTTTCTATTACTATATTAAAGAATTTATCAAAAATCTTAAAATTATAGTACAAAAAATTAGCAACAAATAATATTATCCATAATATATCAAATTGAGTTTTGATTATTATTTATAATAATATTAAATTATTAAAGTTATATAATATTAAGGTTTCTATAAGAGTAATAATATTAAGAAAATTAAGAAAAAATAAAAATTAGTTTCTACTTTCCAACTCACTGTGACAAAAAAATTTTAAAAAATGCATCAGTAACAAACTACTAATGAAACAAAAAGTATCAGTTATCGCAAAGAAAAAGAAATGAAAAAACAAAATCAGTTATTAACTAATGAAAAAAAAATCATCAGCAATGGCAAAGAAAGGAAATAAAAATGAAAAAAAAAATCAATTATAAACTAATGAAAAAAAAAAATTATGGCAAACAAAGAAAAACAAAACAAAAAACACATCAGTTATAAACTAATGAAAAAAAAAACAGCATCAGTTACGGCAAAAAAAGAAAAAGAAAATGAAAAAAAAAGTTAGAAAACCTAATGTGGTCTAAATACAGCTTGACAAAAATATTACACCATATGATAATATGTAGTTATTAATTTAATTTGGGAATTTAAATTGGCCATATCAGATCAGATTTATTTCAGTGTCAAACCATAAAAAAATGGGTTGGAACTTATCAACATGATAATACATAATACAAAAATTATTAATTTAATTATTTCCTTATAACTAATTTTTTACATTGTTTTTTTCTAGAGAACTATGAGATTCATATCTCATTACTTTGGAAAAAGACATCTTTATATCTATTTATATATTGATGGCTTGTTTTAAATTTTATTTTTTTCTATTATTTATGTTAGATATACAATTTTGATTTGGAATATTTTTAAATTGACAATTGTAATGCATGTTATTTTCTTTAGCTAAGATGAGTATTTAATATAGCCTTAATTTGTAATATTTTTGAATTCACAATTATTAATCATGTGGAATTTTAGTAGGTTGAATTTTTTTCCAAAATATTTAGCTTATCGTTTGAATATGTATTGATGTAAATAAAAAAAATAGAACAAATAACATTAGAATTAGTAAATACTAATAAAATACGACACAATACAAAAATAATTCAACATAACACATTGACAGGTCTAATATGAACCCATGTCCCGATGAGTTTAGATAACCCCTATGGCTTTAGTTATTGGGTGAAAAGTGTGTAAAATGTGGGGCATACTTATGATTTTATCCACATAGAATTGCATTCCATATGCTGCCAAACACAAGTTTTGAATTAAATAATACAATTTCACATTCTTATACATCATACCATACATGCCCTTTTTAGTACTAGGTGAACTTAAAGTAATGGCTTTTGTGCAACGTCGAGAAGATCCTAATGTAATTCAGATTGTTACAACCTCTATGTGATAGTTCTAGGCGAAATTTAGGAATTGACTAATATTAGTACAGTGTTTAAGGCTGAACTTACTCTAAATGAAGGCTTGAATAGACAAACAACTATAACAAAGACACTAATAGGAGATGCAAAAAAGCATCATAAAATATAAACGCTGACGCATGATTTTGTGCCGCTGAATCAACTATCATCGAAGCTGGAAAACATTGGCGACAGAAAAAAGTTTTGCGAATTTTTTCAAGCTCATCTGGTGAAAAATTAATTGGAAAAATCATAGCAATTTTCAAAATACGTAGCGATGAATTTTGTCGCTGATTTTAACGCTATTTATTTTAAATTGTTTGAAAATGAAAACAATTTAGCGACACATTTTTCGTAGCAAAGTACTTTAAGCAATGAAATGCATCACTATTTGTGGCGCAATTTTTTAAGAAATTGTTTGGTATTTAGCGACTCAAATGCCACTAATTACTTTCACCGATGAATTGAGTCTTTACCGACAAACTTTGTCGCTGTGTCCATATTCGGGAAGATCTGTTTGACTTTAATTTGTTGAATTATTTTAAATTTATATATTTATTAATTTAATTAGTAAACTAATTTAATTTTTTTGCTTAGTAAACAAAATTAATTTGAAAAGATTATATTGAAAAATTTTACATTTTCTACTACAGATAATTATTAGTAAAGAGGAAAGTTATACTAGTTTAATATAATGTAAATTTTTTATTACAAACGCTGCTAGAAAATAGCAAACAGTCTCTGGATGAAAAATACAAAGTATTATTATTTTATTAACATTACAGTACAAACAACTCATCAGAAACTTTTATATTGCTATTACAAATATAATAAACAATCTCGGATAATATAACATAACATACAAAATACTATTATTTTATTAACATTATATGACAAAATTTTATTATTTTATTGACATTACATAATATACAATCAGAAGTGAGTGTGTTTACATAAATACTCTATCGTTCTTGGCACATGGGAAATGATCGAGTGAGAAGATGATGGCGAGCCATGTTCAAGTCCCAACCGGTTTGGTTGCCAATTTCTGACATCTAGCTTTGACCCGCATTTAGTGTTTTAAAAATGAAATAATTGATTATGAGGTAGATGAACTACCTGAGGTATAAGATTCGACAATTTGTAGTGGGTCGAACACCTCAAAGACCGTAATGATAAAAAATATTTCATTATTTGCTTCTATTTTGAAAGAGTGTAAACTAAAATAAATAAAAAATAAAGAATATATATGGATAGTTTTTTTTTCCTTCTCATATGAGTATTTTATTTTGAAATTTTTTTAGCTAAATAATTTAAAATACCAGTGAAACTCTTTCAAAATAAAAGGCAAGAAATATATAAAAGAAAATTGAAAACGAAAAGTTAATTGTAAAATAGATGAAAATTGTATTAATAGATAGAGAATGGTATGTGTGAATTGATTTTTGGTAGATGTGAATTAATAGTAAGTGGTTTTGATGCCCAAATATTTTACAAAACTATGAGTAATATTAAAGCGACATAAATTTCAAAATATGTCATTAATCCATATCCAATTTGTCACAAACACGACATAATATTGTATTTTAACACCAATTATTGATCAATCAAACTATTTCCTTTAGTGTCACTAATTTGGATTTTTGCCCACCTCTTTAGTGACACTAGGCAAGCATGTAATTTTATGTCTCCAAATTAGAGACATTTGGCCCACATGCGCAGCAATATGTCACCAAATTAGCAACAGTCGACCTTCATGTGTCACTAATTTGGTTTGGTGCATCCTACTTTAGCAATTCAATACATTTTTGTATCGCAAATTATATATGGCTTGCAGATTTTTACCGACAATTAGAGAATATGTGTCGCTAAATAATTTAACGACGTAGTGGTGTCGTCTTTTTGTTACAGTAAGGGCGACACAATAGTTTTACATAGGAAATCGTTTTATGATGATGCAATTTTTTTTTCTTGTCGCATATTTAGTGACGCAGATCTATAGTCTTCTTGTACTAGACTCATTAAGAGAAGTTCGACCTAATCATCGCATCTATCCACCAAGCCAACTACCTTGCATTGACTTGTATTCTGATATACTTCTTTTGCATGACCTCAAATAGGCCATGCGAGTTGAAAGCGACTGTTGAACTGATAAGGGTGTAATCTAATCTAATCTATCTTTCCTATCTTTGAAAATGGTTAGAGAGCTTTGGCAAGAGCAGCTTCAACTTGGGCCTTGACAAGACTTGGGTACGTGGAGTAGATCATGCTCGCTCCTAGCTTTTCTTCCCCAAGATGACTCCAAAGACTATGGAAGGCACAATTAGACTATGTTCGAACAAACTACACAGATTTGAACAAGAAAAAAAAGTTTTCATTTTTTTATTTTATTTTTATCATTATATATTATATTGCACAACTTTTGATAAGTATTAGTTTTCTTAGATTTTTATGAATACTACAATTAACAATATACCTTTATCTTATTAAACGACAAAAGTATTTATGAAATGTTTCGAGCTACAGCGTATAACTTGAAATATGAGTAAATTTCAAAGGGTCTATATGATATGTAACCTAAATCATTTTAATATGGACTATCTATTTGAATTAACCAATCCCATATTCGCAATATCAAATATTTATATATGAAATTGTTAACATTGTAAAAAGAAAAAATACACAAAGAAAGGACTAATATGACATTATGTTTAGTTAATTAGCAAAATTATTTAGCAAAGTATTTAGAGCATCTAATCTACAAATAAACTTTATAATTTAGCAAAATTATAAAAAAAAAATCATTTTTTATAGGAAAAAATAGAAAGAAAATGTGTACTTTTGAAGTAAATAAACTTTAA
Source organism: Ochetophila trinervis (assembly GCA_003254975.1). Lineage (NCBI taxonomy): Eukaryota > Viridiplantae > Streptophyta > Magnoliopsida > Rosales > Rhamnaceae > Ochetophila > Ochetophila trinervis. The sequence continues at coordinate 129,731 of QANX01004303.1, read as the reverse complement.
TTTACAAAGTCCATTCTTTAAGTATATTAGCTATGAACATCTCCAATAGATTTTTTATAGGTTTAAACAGTGATACATATTTTTGATATTTCCAACACATATATATTTTAAATTAAAAGGTTAAAAAAATGGGCCTTAATTTTTTAAGTATAAAAAGTCAAACCTGTTCTCTATATAGAATTTTAAATACATTTATTTATTGCTTTTCAATATTTAATGTACAATTATATTTATATATATATATATAAATATATATAAACACTCAGCTGTAGTTGGACATTATCTATGATGTATATTCAAAGAGAAAAATAAATAAATTATTTATTAAAAAGTAAAAAATAAACAAAGATATGAAAAGTGTTATTAGAGTTGAAAAAAAAATGTTCTTTATTTTATAAAAAATTTAAAAATATTTTTTATTTTAAAAATTATATATTTTTAAAATAATAAAAAATAATAATATTTTTAAAATAATAAAAAATAATAATATTTAATAATGCTAAAAGTATCATCTAATCTACTATTATATTTACTAATTATACACGTGTTATTATTCGATTGATTTATATTTATTTACACACAGTTCATTTATCTATATCTAAATTATAGTAATTTATTAACCAAATAAAATAATAACATATTTATAAATAATAAATATAATGATAAATCATATAGATCCTATAACATTATTTCTAAGTCATATTATGGTAGATAATATTATATAATAATTTTTGCATATTCCTATTCATTTTTCTTTTAAAGGATGGTTGGATATTGAGAATACACTTCAGAGTTCAAATCAATCTCCTCTCCAAATTATCATTAAAAAAAATAATAATAATCCATCCAAAAATCCTAGTCCTAATAAAAAATAAAAATAAAATAAGATGGCCCTTTCCGGTTTGATAATTTCTGATACCAGTAGATTGGATGTATATAAGATTTTGCTTAATTTACGACGGACATTAATTTTTGTAATTTCCAACAAAAAAGAAAAAGAAAAGTGTTGATGTTTGTTATCGAACTCTGAAAGGGTTTCAAGTTGAAGAATTTCTTTCTAAGGGGCATGTTCCACTTCTAATTTTCTCGAGAAAGTCATGTCATCTTCTCCCGGTAATTCTCATTCTGAAACAGAAAAATTGGAACAAATGATCACTGAATTTTACGCCAAAAGCCTCCAAATAATACTGGAATCGAGGTCACCGTACATGTCCTCTCGTAACTATAGCGGTGAACAAGCTATAACATCACCATTATCGTCTTCCTCATCTTCATCGAGTTTGAGGCCCAGAGATAAATGGTTCAATTTGGCACTTCGGGAATGCCGTGCAGCTCTGGAGAATATTGATCTTTGGCGACAGAGCAATCTCGAACCTATGGTCGTTGAAGTGATTTTGGTTCAGAGCCCACTTGTATCCGACCAGGTGAATTTCTCCCCAAAAAAAGATCTTTATAGAAATTTGTCCTTGAAAGAAAAATACCCATTTTGTTCAAACTCTGATCAAGAAGAATTTGGGCTTGAGGGAAAGAGTGAGAAGATTATAGAGAGGTGGGTAGTTCAGTATGAGAGTAGAAAGATTAGAGATAGTAGTAGTTCTAGGAGCAGAAGATCAAGCAATAGTAGTTTGCTATAATTTATCAAAAATCTATTTTGCTTTTGAGGTCTTTGTATGTCACTGTTAGACTTTTACCTGCATATAAGATATATCGTGAGCTGAATTCAAAGGGGAAAATTCTTCCATTTAAGGTCCGTTTGTTAACCTATTCAGTTCTCATTTTTAATTTTTAGTTTTTGTTTATAGTTTATGGTTTATAGTTTATAGTTTATAGTTTTTGTTTATGGTTTATAGTTTTTGGTTTTTAGTTTTTAGTTTGTGGTTTTTAGTTTATGTTTTTGTTAAAAAGAAAAAAATAAAAAACAACAACTATTTTTTGATTTTTTTTAAAAATAACTATTTTTGGTAACCATTATTTTTTTATTAATTTTTTGTATTTTTTTAAAACTTTACAAATAAATTTAAACAGGTTTCGGCCCGATTTCTAGCTCGACTCGGTTGGTCCTGGGTTTCAGCCCCAACCGGGGAGTCCTGGGTTCTGGCCCGACCGTGGAGCCCTGGGTTTCAACCTCGACCGGGCGAACCTGGGTTCTAGCCCGACCCAGGAGGACCCGGGTTCCAGCCCGACCCAGGAGGACCCGGGTTCCAACTCAACCGGGCAGTCCTTAGTTCCAACCCCGACCCAAGAAGTCCTAGGTTTTGGCCCGACTGGGTTGTCCTAGGTTCCGGCCCTGACCGAGCGGTCCCAGGTTCCGGCCTGACCGAGCAGTCCTGGGTTCTAGCCCCGATCGGGCAGTCCCTGATTCTGGCCCGACCCGGCGGTCTCAGGTTCTAGTCCAACCCGAGTTCCGGCCTTACCGGGCTGTCCCGGGTTCCAGCCCAACTCGGGAGGACCCGGGTTCCAGCCCGACCCGGGAGGACCCGGGTTCTAGCCTGACCGGGCATTCCAGGGTTCCAGCCCCGACCCGGACAGTCCTGGGTTCCAGCCCCGACCGGGCGGTCCCGGGGTCCTGCCCGACCAGGCAGTCCCGAATTCCGGCCCCGACCTTGGCAGTCCCAGGTTCTGGCCTGACCAGGCGGTCCCAGGTTCCGGCCTCAACCGAGCAGTTCTGGGTTCCGGTCCAGACTGGGAGGTCCCAGGTTCCGGCCTCGACCTGGTGGTCCTGGGTTCCAGCTCAACTGAGAGGTCCCGGATTCCAGCCTCGATTGTGCTGTCTCGGCTTCCTGCCCGATCGGGCGGTCCCAAGCTTTGGCCCCAACTGGGGCAGTCTCGACCACATCTGGACTGTGCCAATATTGGTGGTCTCAGTTTCAAACTATGTTCAAGTTGTCTTGTATTTTGACATTGTAAAGGACAAAAAAAAAAAAAAAATAACTGAAAATAAAAATGACTTTTTAACGTTTTTTGTTTATTAAAGAAAAGTGAAAATGATTTTTATTTTTTAAAAAATAAAAAATGGTTATCAAACGCATTTTTGTTTTTGGTTTTCAAAAAAATAAATAAAAATGATTATCAAACGCATTTTCATTTTTGGTTTTCAAAAAATTCAAAAACAAAAACCAAAAACCATAAATGAATGGGTTGTCAAACATGCACTTAGTCTTGCCCATCGGGTTTCTTCATTTGTTGAGCCATTTACTCGAAGAGAAGAGGCTGAATTGCAGCGGTTCGGGTTCACTCCTGTGGATACGCCATCTGGGAGGCTTTCCCTTTCAGTGTTGTATTGTTCATCACTCTCAGATGTAAGCTCTGAACCATCAACTCCAATGTCCTCACACAAGTTATACATGATTATGTTGGGAGCCCATTGGCAGACCCACTTAAAAGGCTCCCATCACTTCCTGTGACAGGATCACCATCACATGGCTCTCCATCGTCTTCTCCATTCATAAGGCGGCATAGTTGAAGTTATGACATTTATAGAGCCTCACCACCTTCAGCTTCTTTTTCTTCTTCACCTACACATTCGGAAGCACCAGCTTCGATTTCGAATCCCACTTCACGGCGTTTCCCTCCTTGAAGCCTGCCTCCTCACCCCACTGAAACATCTCTGGTTCATAAGAAAGATACTAGTTTTGATGAGTATTGTTAGTTTTTGATGGTTGAATAAATGGATATTCTTGGTTTGATTGATGAATAGGAGGAACAATTGATAATGGGTTTAATTGAAAAAGGAAATATGGGACACTAGTAGATAGATTGAATAGCAAAGGCTTATTGTTGTTTTGTAATTGTTCTTTCTTGTTGTTGTTGTTGTTTTGTTACATATGGAAGCTAGGCTTCCTATTTATATACATCTTTGAGTTTTCTAGATTGTTCTAGCATAGTGCTAGATTACATCTTTCTAGATTCTTCTAGCATGGTGCTAGACTACATTTTTCTAGATTCTTCTAGCATGGTGCTAGACTACATTTTTCTAGATTCTTCTAACATGCTAGTTTCTATGCTATTCTAGATAATTCTAGAAATCTATTTACTTAAACAATTTCTATAATCTTCTAGAAATGCATATCACCTATTTCAACAAGTATTGTCCTTCACCTTTATTTTCCCCCTCTCCCTCCCCATCCCCGTCGCCTTCACCACCAATCCGTATTCCTGGAAGTCATTTGTCAAAGGCTCTTTTACGGTCTGAGAGTGCTCCTGTCAACATTCCTACAGCTAAACTTGCTAATTATCCTACACTATCAAACAAGAAAAATGTGCCTCCATCTCCTCTTCTTAAATCTACAAGAACCAGTACTTCCAGGACTGATAAAAATGTGGGTTTGGTTCAGACTAGCACTGCAATTGATAAGGTATTTTATAGGCTGATAATGTTGAAGTTTTAGTTTCAAATATGTTTACTTGTGTATGATATATTTTCTTTTCTTTCATAGTCTTTCTCACTTGGGAAAGAGGAGAATAGGCAACATTCGGGGTTGAAGATAACATCTAACAGCTCACCACGAATTTCATTTTCCAGAAGCTCTAGTAGGTCCTTTCCCTGATGATTTTGATGATTCTGAGTTTTCTTGCCCATTTGATATGGTGGATGATGACGTGACAAATCCTAGTAGCAGGTATATGAAACTCATTGATTGGATATTTAATTATGTCATGCATCTAGTTTACATAAAATCTTCCACTTGCTTACTTCATGTTAATTATACTTAGTTATTAGGATGTTAGCTTTTGAGATATTCCGCTATGATTTCCTGATTCAGTGATCATACATTATCTGGATGGCCATAAAAGATATTTGCAATATGTCAGCAATTACGATGAGAAAATTGTTGCAGTTATAATATGTCCATCACTCCTGCTAGATGAAAGGTCTATCCATTATCTAGGAAACACATGAAGAGATATGAGTATGCTTGTTGGAGATAATGATTTGTCTGAGTTGAATTGCCTAGCTTTAGTACAGTCAGACCATTAGGAATGTGCCTGAGCTGTAACAATTAGGATCAGATAGGAGAGGAAGGAACTAGAATCAGAACTTTATTAAATTCAAAAAAATTTCATGACCATGTTGTGTGACATAGTAAAGCTGGAGCTGATCCTGACTGAGCAAGCTTCAGTTTTAGCTTTATATATGAGTTGTGAGAGTGGGCCCACATCTCAGATTGAAGGTCCAGATAGACCACTTACATTTATATATACCTTTTAAGATGTATGCATTGAGATAATTTCATCTTCCTTTCGTGAAGTTCGACATAATTCAAGAAACCCATAATATTCTTAATAGTCATCAGTGGGCTTTGTTATAGTTTAAATATTCATTGGTCTTTATTCTTGTGCGCCATTTGCAAATTTGGTACTTTAAGGTTTAGGACTTTATTGTAGGATGCAATTTCATTTTGGCGGAATCAGGAGTTCTGTGTACCAATATTAATCTGTCTTTATCTTTTTGTTGGTTATTCATTTCTTGTCTACGATGAAGTTCTCTTGTTCTTTCTGTTTGCAGTTATAAACATTTACAATTTTATAGTTCTAATAACCGTGTTAGATTGTGGCATTTTTAGAGTAGACATTGTTGATGATTTTTGTGTTTAATGTATTTGTGATTGACATGGTGTAAGGTTACTCATAGTTGAAGTAACTAAATTGTTATGTTAGTTTAGTTTAGAGTTGGTTAGTTTGGTTGTGATAAAACCACTAGAAATATGGGATATTTTGTATTAAGGTATGACTGAATTGGGGTGCAATTATGCAAGCTATATGGTTAAAGAGTGGCTGGACAGTGGTTAGGTAGATGCAACATGTTTTCTACTGTTCATAAAATATTGCTTTTGTGTATTTATATTTTCTTTGTTAGTTTGTAATGGTTGAAGAACCGGTTGTATGAATGCTGGAAAATTTCCAAACCTTTTGAGAGTTCTTCCCTTCTTTTTCCTTCTTTCCTCATTTGTTTAACTCTCAGCCAAATTCTAACATGGTATCAGAGCATTGAATGATCTTTGTGAGGACTTGTGAGTGTGAGATCTTGAGGGTAAAGCTTGCTCAAAGTTGAGGCAAGATTGTTGAGAGAAAACCCTAGAGTTGAGAGAAGCAAAAATCAATTTTCCGTTTTCAGAGTTGTCATGGCTTCATCACAAGTTGATGTTTGGATTTTCAAGGTGAAAGATTTCCTTGTCAATTTTCTAGAGAAGTCCCTTGTGTCACAACAAGGAGGAGATGAAGTTGTTTCATCACCAAAAGGAGAGAAGGCCGAGAGGAGTGTTTCAGAAAATGAAAGATCTAGATGTGAGGGGGAGAAAAAGAAGAATGATGAGTTGGATGCCTTAAAAGGTTCAGTTAAACATAAGCTTTGTCATGAAGAGCTTGGTCATGTTGTGCACATTTCTTGTAGGCAAGAGGATGCTTCCAAAGTTGATGAAAGAGGGAAGACATCAAAGGGCCTTGTTAGAAGAATTGTTATACCACAACGGACCAAGAAAGAGTTGAGATGGCAAGCTTGTGAACATGAGAAGGCATTGAACAAAATGAGTTTTTTTGAGGATTGTGAAAGCAATGGAGGAGCTGCAAGGAGGAGAGACCTTACGTGGCAGCTTGTTAATTATGGTAACAATCCAATTTTTAAATTTGTGTTAGCAGGTGAAAAAATTTGAGAAGCTTCATGGAGATGTTGCTGTCAAAGAGGCTCCAGAAGTTAGTGAAAATTCATTTGTTTGTGGGCATGATTCTTCCATGCAAATCAATGAAGATGTATTGAAGAAAAGAAGGCATGAAGCCTTCATTTTAAATGGTAAATTTGTGTGGAAAGTGGCTGGACAGAAGTCAGCAGGAAAATTAGTTTTTTTGATTCGATTGTGACCCTAAAAATGCCAAGGGGAAGTGTTAGATTGTGGCATTTTTAGAGTAGACATTGTTGATGATTTTTGTGTTTAATGTATTTGTGATTGACATGGTGTAAGGTTATTCATAGTTGAAGTAATTAAATTGTTATGTTAGTTTAGTTTAGAGTTGGTTAGTTTGGTTGTGATAAAACCACTAGAAATGTGGGATATTTTGTATTAAGGTATGGCTGAATTGGGGTGCAATTATGCAAGCTATATGGTCAAAGAGTGGCTGGACAGTGGTTAGGTAGATGCAACATGCTTTCTACTGTTCATAGAATATTGCTTTTGTGTATTTATATTTTCTTTGTTAGCTTGTAATGGTTGAAGAACCGGTTGTATGAATGCTGGAAAATTTCCAGACCTTTTGAGAGTTCTTCCCTTCTTCTTCCTTCTTTCCTCATTTGTTTAACTCTCAGCTAAATTCTAACAAACCGCAGTGGTTGTCCTATTTTTTATAAATGCTATCAAGGTTTCCAAGGTAATAATTTTAGTTGGGATTATGAATGCCTTCCAAATTAGGTTAACTTCTTGTATAAAAATTATCTCAAGTATGAAGTATAAAAGTTTAATTTGTAATTTAGATCATAGATAGATAGGTCCTAAGTGCTACATATATAACTATATGAGATAGTAACTGGGATAGAAAGAAATATGAATGATTAAATAAAATAATGCGTGCATTATTTCCAGAACAAAGAACCCATTCCTTAAAGTTTAACTTGTCCATTTGTGATATTTCAAAACTAAAGAGAAGGCATCCTCCACAAATGATGAAAAGCAAATGAGCTGAAATGAAATTGTAATGAAAGGGAAGGGAAGGGGCTAAAGCAAATATCAAGGAGATAAAATTTGAAGATATAACATTTAGATAGAGAGTTAGAGGAGGTAGTATATATATTGGTGTTGGATTGTTAGTGTCATGGCGGTTGGAAAATTTTAATATTTTGTTCCTTTAGGCTTGATACCGTTGTTTTGGCGAAATATGATGAATGCAGTCAATCATTACATTGATATCTACTGAAAAGATTGATGTCATGGTTAGATTTGTGGCATACTACGATCTTGATAAATGTCGAAACATAGTAGTGCTACATGCTTAGATGATAATTATTTGTACTAATGGAAGAATAGTAGACTGTGGAAGAGTGTAGTAAAATTTATTTAGCAATCCTGAAAGAGGAATTTAGTAGTATTTGAGAAGTCCTGGATACAATTATATTTCTGTAGTTCTGAAGATTCTATTGTGGAAGAGTGATATCTCTTCTAATTTCTATCAATGATGTTATGGTTTCTTTGGAAACACATAAATCTCATCTTGGGGTATTCTATGCCAAGTTATTTTAAATTATTATTTACATGGTCGTATGGAAATAAGGTCAGAGTGGTAACATGAGCCAATATTCTGTTCTCATATATTTCTCTGATAAGGCAATAAGTGTCATACATGCATTGATAACTGAGAATGGTTGACGCAAACTATATGCTAGCATATTTGATCTTGATATCATTATCTTTTTCACAAGTGCTAAATGGTGTTAGTTTATTATATTACTTTCGATATGTTTTCTGCCACAAACAAATGACGAACACTTTGGGGTTCTTAGGTATTTTTATTGACCTACTTTCACATAATATTGCTTTTGGTATTTCATCTGTTAATTCAATAGTTGAAGTGCCTCAAGCTATAAAACAAATCCAGAGTCGCTATATATACATAGTTAAGATTGTTATTACTGAATTTACAGAAAATTAGGTCTTTGTCCCTTTCTCTGCATCATGATGATGCTAAAAATCTCTTTAATTAGCTTGTTTAAGTCTTTGTGAAACTTATTGTTGCTACTATAAATTTCATGAATACATTTGAACAAATGTGATGCAATCTTCTGTGCTACCCCCAGAACTGAATCCTTTGAGCATGAGGGACCTCTATGTGAGCCAATTGAGTCTGGAGGATTTGTTCCCCATCAGAAAATCCCAAGATGCTGCTGTTGGTGCACTAGTGTTAATTTTAAGAAAAGCACCACCTCTCTGCCAAGATTTCTCCAATTCAGTAAGTTCGTCACAGGCCTTGAGGCCTGAAACCTGGAGCAACAGCATTCAAGAGCCCGACCAGACTTCTGAGGGACTGGCACCTGTTCAGCATGTTGCTTGCTCCAATTTGATGTCTTCGAGGCTTAGCATGCTGAAGACAACAGCTGATGCATTAGAAGAGCTCCAAGGTTACAGGGCAATGAAAAACTTGTTACTAAAGCAAGGGGGTAAGTCTCACATATAGTTTAAATATGCTCTTCTGTAGCAGACCTTGCAGTAGAGATGCTACTGGTTTTGGAAGCCACCAGTGTGTTAAAACCTTTAACATATGGACATCGTTTTGGTTTAAATGTCCTTTGCTTCGTGCTATACAGCTGAAGAATTAAATTTTGCACACTTTTTTTTTTTTTTTTTTNCACTTTTGTTTTTTTTTTTCCCTTTTGTAACTATATATGTGAATTTGATAATATAAGTTATGCACAATGTTTAAGATTTTATTACTTAGGGTATGTCATATATGTATAAAATAGATGAATTCTCTTAAGAAGTTCATGGCTGTACAGAAAGGTTTTTTTTATCAACCATGTGATTATTACATTTATAGTCTGCTGAAATTGTTTGTATTTCTTATGTGCTTGTTTTTCTAAAAAGTATTAAGTAGTTTACTAATCTTCTTGATGAGCAGGTTTGAGAATCTGAGATATATTTAATCGGCAAGTTTGCATTTAGGTGTTGTTTGCTATTTTTTATTTTTTTATTTTCTTTCATACTTAATTATTTGTAATTTGCTTATTTTAAATATTTATTCTTGTTAATGGCAGTTAAAATTTGTTAAGATATCTCAAATAACTATACATTTGAAAGGAAATGTATATATATATAAACCTTTTCAAACTGTTTTTAATTTGATATTTTTGTTTATTTTTTTCCGTTTGTAGTTAGTTGACATATTTAATAAATTTTAATACTAACAAATACATAAAGTTATGCATAATTAAACAAAAAAATAAAAATAAAAACTAATGTATTACCAAATAAAAAGTGAATTATTTTATTTATTTATTTGCTTATTTTGTTTCATATATGATTTATACCGTCAGGCACCAAAAAACACTCATATGGCAAACAAAATAATATTATTTTCTTGGTTTGTATTAAGTTTCGCTTATTCCTCTTAGTATTTTAGATGTCCTTATTTAGTTTATATTAAGTTTTCAACAAATAAAATAATAATCAACATTTTCCATATTAGTTGGTAAACAAGGTTTTAATTAGGATATAAAGATATTTAGGTTTTTAAACAAATTGTAAAATTCTCAGTTTAACTGGATGCTTGTGAAGATCCTATCGATGTCAGCTTTTGGTATATGATTATATGTCTCTTTAAGATTCTTTATTAGGACTTTATTTTGTATAAAAAGAGTTGCAAACATGTTTTTTAGGCAAAACAAAGAGGACAAATAGGAATATCTCATGTGGGACAATTTGTTGAGCCTTATTCAAATTCATCCGATGATGTTAATTGCAGATTTAAACTTGGGATGCTTAGTGTGTGCATATGTATATAGATATTATATGCATCTAAATATCCCACACATCACTAACTTTTATAAATATAGCTTGAAAGCATGTAAAACACGCATGTACCATTAGTCCAGATACAAATAAATACAATCATTGCATACATATGACAACATGAAATTGCTCCCACACACACACACGTATCATGGAAGAGTTACAAGGTCTGGAGATGGAGGTACCGGTATATCCACTGTACCTTCCAACATCAATATCACATTCTTCATCAGAGGACGCAAAGAAGGATCATCTTGGATGCACTATAGTCCCACTTTGATCATTCTCTCTAGTGTGAACTAGTCTATTTCATCATCATCCACAAGGTTAACCAAAAAACCATTTCTTAAAGCACGCATAGACCCAACTAGAAAGTGTTATCTCCTCTGATTTTGAAACATCCAATTCAATATTTCTTCTGCAACATATGATTTCCAAAAGCATAACACTAAAACTATAAATGTCAGCTTTTACAGATATCAAGGCATTCTTATGTCACTCAGGAGCAAAGTACCCTATGGATGTAGATTCTTCAAGTATTCCTGTTAGTGTTTTTGATTGATTCGGCATTAAGAGCCTGGCCAAACAGAAATCATAGATCTTAGCAGTCCAAGTATCATCTAGGAGTATGTTTTGTGGCTTCAAATTGCAGTGGATGATATGCACTCCGCACTCTTCATGTAGGTAGAAGATCCCCCTTGCCACATCGAATACAAAACTCACCTTCTCTCTCCATGTCGGGGGTGATAATACCGCCTTAAAGAGACGATCGGCAAGTGATCCGTTGCTCATGAATTCATAAACAAGAAGCTTTTTGGACCCTTGGATACAAAAACCAAGCAATTGAACCAAGTTTCTGTGATGAGTTCTTCCAATGGTAGTCATTTCGGCTTGAAACTCTCTTACCCCTTGTTCTACAACTTTATCTAGTCTTTTGACAGCAATGGTTTTGTTACCCTCCAAAACCCCTTTGTAAACTGCTCCAAAACTCCCCTTTCCTATCTCTTCCTTGAACCCATTTGTTGCTCTCTCAAGGTCCTTGTAAGAAAATGGTTGCAAAGTAAAATCTTCATGAGCTAATCCCAAATTTGCATTTTCCAACATTTTTTTTTACCTTCCATATATGTGCTTGTAAAGAAGGAAACTCGAAATCGCAAACAAGAAACACAAGCATGCAACAGATCCCAAACTCAATGCCAGAATCAAAATTGTTTTTTGTTGCTCTCCACAATCAAATCGTCATGATCCGAAACTGAATGGTGATCAGGACCAATATTGTTTTCAGCACCATTAGTAATTTTTGAGACCACCTTAAAGAGGGCTGTTTTCGAAATATTGTAGCCTCTTCTACCATATCTTATTGGAAGGTTATGCATTTCGCAAATCGAACTCTCATACAAGACAGCCCAGCAATTACAGTCCTCTTCGCATAAATTCTTAGAAGTTTCCTCCTCTACATTTACCGCCATATACCGAGAGTCGTACCATTCTGTATTCTCTAAAGATGTAAAATTGATCACTATGTGGCTCTCTATCTTATGGTAATTGCAAGTATGATCTTGATCATCAATGAAATTCTGATATCAGCCTAAGAACTTAATACTGGGGTTGATAAAAGAAAATCCAGGGTAACAAAAACAATCAGAAACATTGTAGCTGTCCTGGCACTAACTATTCAAACCTCAAAAACCTTTCACTTTGCATTGATTCTGCAAAGAAGCCCATACAACACCAACTGATGAGACTGTGTTGCTTTCCATGATGTGCTCATACAATCTAAAAATCCCATCATCATCCAGCCTTGCGCAGTAGATTATAATACTACTTGTTTGGTTCTGTCCATTAATATTTGATGGAATTGCAATTTGTTTTCTCATCCCGTATCTATTTTGCACAAAGAGAGAACCTGTTTGGTTGAGGCCAAGCCAAGACTCATTGCCTAGAAAAGTCACACTATTCCAATACGAAGTTTCTGAAATGGTGGTGATGTTTGCAAGGTAAGAAACGAGGTTTCCATCACCCTGCATAATGAGTAAAAATCGTCCACTTGAGCTGTCTGATCTTGATTTGCTAGATACCAATCTATCAGGACAGAGTTCGGAATTAATAGTAGAACAAGCACTAAGATTCTGGCCTCCAAGTATGGTGTCTGTTGGATAATCAAAGCTCTGCCAGATAACATGATCAGAGCCGTTTAAGAGTATAAAATTTCCATCGTCAAGCATAGCAGCTGAACTAGCTGGGCTTGAAATTCCATCATCAGTACTACTATTAACACTAATGATCATGATTTTTCTTTTCCTTTTTGCCTCGTGGAGTTACAAGAACCAGTCCTCCTTTTGTTAGCACCAACTTAGCAGCAGAGGAAACATAAGGGTCATCTCGATTTGCAGTCCAAACGACTGTGTTTTCAGGTTGAGTGACCAGAATTATTCCAACAGCAAAGCTTTGGTCGCGTTGTGGATAGAAACCGGAGCCGAAAGAGCCAGGCGGTGAACGCCATGAAGGGGTGCCATTGAGGGATAATGAAGATCCTTAGGTTATGATGGTATTTGAGTACTTTCTCTGAGCTTTTACATGATCAAGATAATTGGGGACTAGAAGAACAAGTAATATAGATAAGAGAATTGGAACAGAAGCCATGAGAATGATTAGTGATTGTGTTTCCTTGACTGGTATTTTTTTTTTCGAATAGTTTAACTCTTCTGATTATATTATTATTATTTTTAATCTGTAATTTTCAAACGCCGGAAACAGAAAGTGTTAGGACTTTTGGGGTTTTATACCCGATTGTTCAAGGTTTTATCATAATGTTGTAACTTTGGGTTTGATAGAAATTGAACATGGATTTCATGGTGGAGACCCCTCATGGGTGACGTAGGAAGTCAATATTGAAAACAGAAACACTCGAATTCAAATCAACACAATAAGCTTAACTTAAAAAATGTTCATTCATCAATTAAAACCAGAGCTTTCAAGCTCTATTCGAAATAGTGAAAAATGGTGGAAAGCTGTTCTGCCCTCCTCGGCTACACGACGACCCTTTTTGATTCGGTTACAAAACGCCATCATGCCTTGACACGTGGACTACATAACGACAAAATAAAGGATCGGATCTTTCACCGCGTGTAAAGCCACGTGAGTTCGTTACAACAAGAAATTAAAGTAAAATACTAAAACGACGCCGTAATGTTTAAAAGTTTGATAACCAATAGGATTTGAATGCCTCCAACGGTAACTAGCTTCGGGGAAAATGTCTGAGAACCAGGAAGAGGAAAACAGAGGCTGAGATGCGTAGATCCTTCGTCAATCCTCCCCACTTTGAGAAGACTCGGCCTCGAGGAGAGTTGAAAGTGTTGGAGCATCATCTGGAGGGTGGTAATCGAACAAATCAGAAACGTTGAACGTGGAGGAAATTTGCAGGTCAGCGGGTAATTCGAGAGTATAGGCATTATCTCCGAGTTTCTTCAAGATTTGGAAAGGTCCAATTTTTCGATTCTGGAGTTTATGGTATCTTCCAGATGGGAGACGTTCCTTCCTCAAATAGACCATCACCAAATCTCCTTCCTGAAAGGTTTTCAACCAACAGTGTTGATCTGCATCGGACTTGTACTTAGCATAGGAAGCTTGTAGTGCTTGAAGTACTTGTTGATGAACATCAGTGACATTGTGGGCAAATGTGTCGGCAGAGGGGAGATCTCCTTTTGGATTGGTGGCTAGATCAGTAGATAGGTTAGGGGCCTTGGTGTAGACCACTGTGAAAGGGGAAAATCCAGTGGATCTATTGGTCATGTTGTTGTAGGCAAATTCAGCTTGGGCTAGAGCTGAATCCCATTGTTTGGGTTTATCACTAGCAAGGCTGCGTAGCATGTTGCCCAAGGTCCGGTTCACTACTTCTGTTTGGCCGTCTGTTTGGGGATGATAAGCACTACTGAATTGCAGTGTGGTCTGAAACTTGTGCCAGAGGGTCTTCCAGAAGTGGCTCATGAATTTGACATCACGGTCTGAAGTGATTGTCTTGGGGATTCCATGTAATCGTACTATTTCCCTAAAAAAAATGTTAGCAACATGGATAGCATCTATAGTTTTCTTACAAGGAATAAAGTGGGCCATCTTGGAGAACCTGTCAACCACAACAAAAATGGAGTCAAATTGTTTTTGGGTTCGGGGAAGACCAAGGATGAAATCCATGGAAAGGTCTTCCCAGATGTGATGAGGAATGGGGAGGGGAGAATACAAGCCTGTGTTCTGTGAGGTTCCTTTGGCTTGTTGACAAATCCCACACCTCTGTACAAATAGGGATACATCTCTTTTGAGATGTGGCCAGTAAAACCTGGATTCAAGGAGCAAAATGGTCTTGTCTCGACCTGTGTGAGCTGACAAACCACCTACATGTAGCTCACTGATGAGTTGGAGTCTGAATGAAGAGTTTGGTATACATAATAGGTCTCCTTTGAATAGAAAACCATCATGGATGTGGAACTGTCCTGAGGGTTCATGCATGGTGCATTTAGACCAAATATGACCAAAATCAGTGTCATTAGCATACTGATCATTAAGAGAGTTAAAACTGATCATCTTAGTTTGGAGAGTGGTCAGGAGGAATGCTTTTCGACTGAGTGCATCTGCTACCTTGTTAAGGACTCCAGCCTTGTGTTTGAACACATATGGGAACTTCTGGATTGTCTCTATCCATCGAGCATGGGCTGCATCAATCCTTTTTTGAGATTGGATGAACTGCAAGGCTTTGTGGTCACTGTGGATGATGAACTGTTTAGGAATCAAGTAATGCTCCCAGTGTTTGAAAGCTCTCACAAGAGCATAAAGCTCCTGTACATAGGTGGACCACCTTTGTCGAGGTTCACTGAGTTTCTCACTGAAAAACTCAATAGGTCTGCCTTCTTGAGTTAAGACAGCTCCAATTCCAGTTTTGGAAGCATCTGTTTCTAACTCAAAAACTTTGTTGAAGTCAGGGAGGGTTAGGACAGGTGCTTCACTTAGTTTCTGCTTTAGGGTAGCAAAGCTAGTGTCTTGGTTAGGTCCCCAATGGAAGTTCCCTTTCTTTAAACAGTCAGTCAAAGGGCCAGCCAAGGAGCTAAAACCCTTGATGAACCTCCTGTAAAATGTTGCTAATCCATGAAAGCTCCTCACTTCAGTAATGCTGCTAGGTGTCTTCCAATCCCTTATAGCCTGAACTTTTGCTGGATCTGTTTTGATCCCCTCTCGGTTCACCACAAATCCAAGAAATAATAACTCAGAGCTCATGAAATCACACTTCTTAAGGTTAAGGTAGAGTTGGTTCTGTTGAAGTATTTTGAACACATGTTCCAAGTGAGTGACATGCTCTTCCTGACTCTTGCTGTATATGAGTATATCATCAAAGTAGACTACTAGGAATTTGCCAGCAAAGGGTTTTAGAATGCCATTCATGAATCTCAAAAATGTACTAGGGGCATTGCAGAGACCAAATGGCATGACTTGCCATTCATAGAGGCCCTCTTGAGTCTTGAATGCAGTTTTCCACTCATCTCCAGGCCTAATTCTGATTTGGTGATATCCACTTCTTAGGTCTAGCTTGCTGAACCACTGAGCTCCTCCAAGCTTGTCAAGCATGTCTTCAATCCTTGGTATAGGGAAACTATACTTGACTGTGATTTTGTTGACAGCCCTGCTGTCAACACACATCCTCCAGCTGCCATCTTTCTTGGGAACAAGCAAAGCAGGGACAGCACAAGGGCTTAAACTGACCCTGATAAGGTGCTTCTTCAACAGGTCATCCACTATTTCCTGCAAAATTTGGTTATCCTTGGGGTTCATCCTGTAATGGGGTAGGTTAGGTATGGAAGCCCCTGGTATAAAGTCTATTTGGTGCTGGATGGTTCGAAGAGGTGGGAGTGAATCAGGGAGGTCAGTGGGGGCAATTTTGTGGAATCTGGTTAGGAGGTTTTGAATTGGTGTTGGGAGTTGACTGGAATGAGGAGGGTTAGAAGATGTGACTTGGGCTGAGGCTATAATGGCAAAGAGTTCAGGCTTGTGTTTGAGTTCATGCTGGAATTTGGTGCCTGAGAGTGTCAAAAGTGTTGGTTTGTGTGGGTGGTGTGGGGACTGTGGGGTGGTAGTGGGGGCAGGTTGGGAGTTGAGGGGTAGGAGCACAATTTTCTTGGATTTCCATTTGAAAGTGTAAGTGTTTTCCCTGCCATTGTGTGTAATATGGTTGTCAAATTGCCAGGGCCTCCCAAGTAGGATGTGGCAGGCATCCATGTCAAGTACATCACACAGCAATTCATCTTTGTAATGCTTGCCTATGCTAAATGGTATCTTGCAAAGGTCTGTAACTTTAATCTCATTTCCTTTCTTAACCCACCCAACTGAATATGGATGAGGGTGTTTCATAGTGTTCATGTTGAGTGCTTTCACAAGTGATTTAGAGACAATGTTTTCACTACTCCCTCCATCTATAATAACCTCACACACTTTCCCATTCACAGTGCATTTAGTTTTAAATATAGATTGTCTCTGTGTACCTTGTGGTTGCTTGGAAGAGAGCATGATTTTCAGAACAATGCAAAGAAGGGGTTCCCCTGCATCTCCACCAACAAGCTCGACATCCTCCTCTTCAATTCCTCCCTCAGCATCCTCAAACTCTCCAATCTCACTGCTAGATTGGTCAGCATGTTCCACATAATTGACAGGTTTTCTCTGGGGGCACTCATTGGATTTATGTCCAACTTGGTTGCATCTGAAGCACTTTAGAGGGAAGGGCTTAGCATATGGGTTCTGTGGTTTTGTGGTTGGAAAAGCTGGCTTGGGGTTAGGTTTAGCTGAGGGGTCTGGAAGTTTGGGACTAGGTGGGGATGTAGTTGGCCTAGACCTGTCTGGATGGGACTCATTAGGTGGTTTCCATC
Source organism: Ochetophila trinervis (assembly GCA_003254975.1). Lineage (NCBI taxonomy): Eukaryota > Viridiplantae > Streptophyta > Magnoliopsida > Rosales > Rhamnaceae > Ochetophila > Ochetophila trinervis. The sequence continues at coordinate 112,339 of QANX01004303.1, read as the reverse complement.
GGGTTGCAAATCTGGGATTGCTTCTCTGTATGTGTTTCTCAACTTTGGTAGCTAGGCTGATAGCATCATCCAGAGAGCAGACAGGGCTGAGTTCTAGTTTTTCCTGGATGGGGTAACTCAGGCCTGAGATAAACCGAGAGATTAATTGGTCTTCACTTTCGTTGAGGTTGTTCCTGGCACTCAGTCGGCAAAACTCCTCAGAGTATGAATCGATGCTACGGTTGCCTTGAGAGCAATGATGGTATTTCTGAAACAAAAATTCGACCATAGTCATTTGGTAGAAATATGGCTCGCAATAATTTCCTCATCTTGAACCATGACTGCACTGGTCTCTTCCCTTGTCGCCCTCGATTACAGTTAAGCTGTTCCCACCAAGCTAGAGCTCCTCCTTTCAGCTTATAAGCTACCAACTTGACCTTTTGCTCCTCAGAGACCAGCATATACTCGAAGAAAGTCTCTACTGTGGACAGCCAATCAAGGAATTCTTCAATCCCCAAATGTCCATCAAACACTTGAATATCCACCTTAATCTTGAAGTTAGCAAGATGATATTGGTTGTTGTACCTATGGGGCTCTCCAAAAGGTACTTGGTCTTGACGGTGTCCGGTAAATGGTTCAGAATCATCGTCGGAATCATATCCCAGAGGGGGGTGGGGGGGGTCTGTCTTGGTCGAGGGTGAGGTGGAACAGGTGGCTGAGGTGGGGGTTGGTAGTGAGGTCTCAGAGGGAAAGGGGTAACCATTGGTTCTGGATCCAATGGAGTTTGGGTCTGGTGATGAACCTGAGAAGCTGGTAGGCGAGAACAAGTGGGGTCTTGAGCCTGCGATCTACTGGCATTTAGATTCGTCACCGTTCCATTGGTGAGTATGAGACAGAGTTGCCGGATCTCAGTTGTGAGAACTTCCAGTTTCTGCTCAACACCCGCCATGGATGCCCTTAAGGCTTTCATGCTCTGTTCATCGACAGGAGCATGGTTGCTTCCGTCTCCGATACTGGACATTGAAGCAATGGGGAAGAAAGGCCGAGCTCTGATACCAATTTGACGTAGGAAGTCAATATTGAAAACAAAAACACTCGAATTCAAATCAACACAATAAGCTTAACTTAAAAAATGTTCATTCATCCATTAAAACCAGAGCTTTCAAGCTCTATTCGAAATAGTGAAAAATGGTGGAAAGCTGTTCTGCCCTCCTCGGCTACACGACGACCCTTTTTGATTCGGTTACAAAACGCCATCATGCCTTGACACGTGGACTACATAACGACAAAATAAAGGATCGGATCTTTCACCGCGTGTAAAGCCACGTGAGTTCGTTACAACAAGAAATTAAAGTAAAATACTAAAACGACGCCGTAATGTTTAAAAGTTTGATAACCAATAGGATTTGAATGCCTCCAACGGTAACTAGCTTCGGGGAAAATGTCTGAGAACCAGGAAGAGGAAAACAGAGGCTGAGATGCGTAGATCCTTCGTCAATAACTCAATTAAATCCCACCCAGTTGAAACTCGTATTTTATGGATAACCAAAGTGTCAATCTGAAACTGGGTTAGTATGTTGGTAGTAGCTAGTTTTCTTTCCTTTTCCGACTTGTGAAACAAATACTAATTAAAATGCCTACCTTTAATTTCCATGTTCTAATTTCTAATTAACTCAAATATTGGATTCCTAGCTTCTGCTCTGCTCTTGATTTTAGAGTTTTTTTCAGTGGTTTTATTCCTCCACTTTCAGGTACAATTCAGTTCTTTAACAAAACTAAATCGTTAGTATTTATAGTGATTTCTAGGTCTAGAATATTACAGAGATATATATTATATTTAATTTCTATATTACAGCTGTAGCAGAATATTTTTTAAAGAAGATAAGATCAATACGTAGATACTTTAACTACATGAAACTTCTGGAAGACTTCTATCCACCTTGGACTCTCTAAACTGATTCAACGTTGATGGGCTCTTCCTTGTTATTTCTTGTGATTGGGCCGTCTCTGTTGGTCTAGTGTGTTGATTTTGCACATTGTATCTCCAGTTTTTATGAGTAACCTGTAACCATTTGTTTGATTGTAATGTTTTTTGGTTTTTAAACAATTTTTTTTTTCTTTTGTTTTTCTTTTGGAAGTGTTTTTGTTTTTGTTGGATGCTTCGTTTTATTTTTGCTTTTATAAATCATAGCTTGGGAATTTTCTGCTATAAGCTCCATCTCCTAATAAGTCGCATTTTACCCGTGTAGTTTTGAGACCAGTCTGAGAGACCCTCATGTTGTCTCTTTTGGGTCTATGGCGTCGATTTTGAATGCTTTTAGTGAACATTTTGCTTTTTTGGCTCCTTTTTATGTTGAATTTTAATACTCGCGGTGTTCTATTAGGAAGCACTAGTAGTTGGAATTAATATATATATATATATATATATATATATTTTGTGAAGAGGCTCCTAGATCAACTTAATAGTTTTACTATCGGAAATTTTTTTTTTTAGCATTTACATCAATTTAAAAGTTGAGATTAAAAAATTTATTTATGAACATTTGGATCTTTATAGAGTTATATACTGTTCAAATAGAATTTTAATATGTTACTAAACTCAAATTTGGTTAATAATTGAATTTTAAATTTAAACCTTAATATGCTTTAAGGAATGATACTAAAGACCTAAGGTACGTTTAATATGTTGTATTGTATTACCAGTATAGTATTATCTTGTATTGTATTGTATTAATATGATGGTACATTTGGTATATCGTATAAAAAACATGGAATAAGATAAAATTGTACAATACTGTATTTGAAAATGTTAGCATTTAACAGGAGACAAATAAAATAAGGGACAATTTCAAATACACCTCCTTACATTTAGTATAATTCCAAATACAACTTCATTTTTTCGTATAATGCATAAAAACCCCTTACGGAGTTCTGACTTAACACTATTGTCCATGTCAAATTCCTGTCAGATGGTAAAATGTTCAAAATACTTTCGTATTGATTAAAAAAATAATAAATTTTAAAAAATTGAAAAAAAAAATTAATTTGATTTTTGACCAAACCCATCCTTACCTTGATTTTAATTTTATTTTTTTTCCCCTTCTCCTCTCTATTTCTCTCTTCTCATCCAATTTCTCTCTTCTTCTTCTTCTTCTTCTTCTTCTTCTTCTTCTTCTTCTTCTTCTTCTTCTTCTTCTTCTTCTTCTTCTTCTTCTGGTTTGTCTTATTTCTCTCCCTTTCTTTGACAGGACCCGCCCCGGAAATTCCTCCAGAATAACCGGAGAGGCCCCGCCTGAGGAAGATTCCACCAGAACCCCTCGGGGCAACCGACAGAATCCTCCTCCGAAAGGGGATATAGTCAAATAAACAAGTAAACAATAATGGGACGAATAGTAAATAAGATATGAACGAAAAGTAGATAAAATAAGCACCACAATAAATCAACGAGTCATAATGAATAAATAAGAAACAATGTATGAAGTATGTGGGAATGACAGAGCCACTAAGAGTGATAGACAAAAATATAAATGATACAAATCCAACATGAACAGAATAAGATCAGAGTCTAATACATAAGAAGAAGTAATAAACAGATGCGATAAGCGGATGCGATGCCGATGCGAAATGCCGATGGTAGTCCACGGAAACCTGCAACTAGGACCTAGGGAACGAAGTAAAAATAACAAAACGTGAGATATAAATATCTCCGTGAGTGCTCCTAGATAACTACAAAATACAATTTCAGCCGTTAAAACCTTTACACTCAAACCTCACGTCACTCAGTTGAAAGGTTCCCCGTTTTGAAAATCATTTCGCAAAACCCTCGGTTTACCCCAAATCATTAAATCAATAAAAACGGTTTAGGGGCGAAAACGTAATTTAAAACAATTATCGAAATCACGTACCAAACACTAAAAACGTAAATGAAATCCATAATAATTAATTGATGGTCAAACACAATTTCATAAACGATCAAGCAAATGGGTCAAAATCTGAAACCAAAGGCCATAGGCCACAATCCATAAAATCAAACCATCAATTTAAAATCAGAAACCAACCAATATAAAACCAAATCGGTATAAACTCAGCAAACAACAATTATAAAACCCAACCAGTATAAATCAGCAATCAATATAAAACCAAATCCGGTATAAAATCCGCAATGAATCAGAACCATCATAAAACCAACCGGTACCACAGCATATATCGTGCCGTGTGACCCTCAGCGTCCTGACGGCGTCACAGGCGGGGGAGGGGGGCTCAGTCATCACAACGAATCGGCGTCCCAAATCCGTCATGGCAGGATCCTCATCATCTCTCTCTCGACACGTGTCCGCAGCAGAGGATGGCATATATAATAATAATAATAATAATAGCGCGCATAGAACTCATATAACTCGGTACATCTCGATACAGTGTGGTACTCCTCAAAATCATTTATAAAATCATCCATGATATCATCAATTTTTCAAATCTTTTATTTTTAAAATCATTTTGCAAATCCTTTTAATTTTAAACCATTTTCCAAAATCTTCTATTTAACAGAATTTATGAAAAGCAACAATTATATCGAATATTAAAAATTTGCCCCAAAATTTTCTTAAATTTCACAAAGCCATAATTTTTCTTTAAAATCACCAAATTTCCACAATATCGTAAAATCTCCAAAACATTTCAAATTCGCTAAACAACCAATTAAAACACAAATTTCATAAATATTCCAATAAATATGAAATCTATCAAATCATAAAATCAACCCATGCAAATATTAAATCATCATAAAACATATTAATAATCTTAATTTAAATGCACAAGAAAATTCAATCAAAACAAATTAATAGAAATGAAATCAAATATAGCATATATTCCCAAATGATTTAGAAAATAAATGCACTCACTGGTTTGACTCGTGCTCTTGCTGGATCTCCGGTCCAGCCCTCGAACGTGCACGAGCACCTAAAAATAATTTACCGAAAAATCTTTAATTATCAAAAACTATCCAAAGGCTCAAAGGAGTCCTCTAAGTCTCAAACTACAAGATTAAAACACTAAATACTAAGATTGCCCAACATTTTCAGTAATTACGAAAATGTCCCAATATTTTCAAAAATTACAAAAATGCCCTTTATCGGCAAAAATCCCTAAATTCAATGGATTTTCCGTTTCAAGTCCGATTTCAACAAACTTTATACCGAAACGAAATTGAAAATGCAAGGAACGAGAATCTACCTTCAATTTCAAAATTCGTCCTCGCCAATGGTCGAAATCGATCCCGGAAGATCAGACCTCAACCGGAATTGGGCGTTTCCGAATCTGACCGAAATTGAGTCAAATTGACTGGACAGCAAGCTTGCCCACGACCCCCGGATTGCGTTGGGACGGGAGGTGAGCACTCACTCGCCGGAAAAGGTGGAGGAAGACGGTGGCGGCGCGTGGGAGGCGCGTGCGGCGCGTGCGGCGGTCATCGGAGCTCGGGAACTGCAGATCTGGTCGCCGGCGTGCTCTGAAGCTCGTGGTGGTGGCTGTGTCGTGCCACTCGCCGGCGATAGGAGCAGATCTAGCCGGAAAGGTGACTGCCTCGGGGTGGTTTTTCCGAGACTTTGCGGCGGTTTTCCGGCGTGATCCGGCGGTTTCCGGCGTCAAACTCGGTACCAAAAAGTAGATCGTCGCACCAGCTTTCCAACGGTACCAAGAACTCTCCTTAACTCCACCAGAACAATGAGATATGGCCGGCCAAAGGTGGTGTCGCGCCTGTTCAAACTGTTCACGAGCTCTCGGTTTTGTTGCGATTTCCGGCGATCCAGGTGGTTTCACGGCGAACCACCGGTGGGGAAAGGAAGAGGAGGTTGCTGGCTTCAATTTCCGGGTGGTGGTCGGCCAAGTCCGGCCACCGTGTGGCGGCTACCGGCGTGCGAAAAAGGCTCGGCGAAGGGGGAGGGGAAGCGGCGAGGGGATCGGTCCGTGCGTGGGAAAATTCCAGATTTCTTAAAGATGCAGACAGGGGCAAAACGGTCATTTCTCACCCATAAATATCAGTTTTTGCTAAATTACCAAAATGCCCTTCACACTAAAACGACCATAACTTCTCGGTCTTAACTCGGAATCGAGCATGCTGCTAGTCTACGAACTCGTATCGACTAGCTCTACACAACGGTACCATAGTCAAAGCAAAAATATAAGCACACAAAAAGTCAACTCCGAGCCCACTAAAAGTCAACCTGGTCAAACTTGAAAATTTTATTATTTTTTCTCGAAACGGGATGTTACATTCTTCCCCTCTCCACTTCCCGATTTCTCTTCTTCTTTTTTCCCTTCTCCTGAGCTTTTCACAATAAGATAAATCAAACCAATTCTGCAACTACAGATAAAAATTTCAGCGAAAGCTTAGATTCTGGGTTGTGGAGTCAGGAATGAAATGAATCTTAGTTTCAATTTCTTTATAGAGACCAAAAAAAGAAAGAGGCTTTTCTCTTCAATCTGTGCAATTAGAAACCATTTGAATATACTCTGCCTTTTAACAGCCAAGAACATCAACCTTTTCCAGGGCGGTTCCGATGGATTGCTATACTCATATCCACATCATAGTATAACAAATGGAAAGAAATAGATGGGGTAAAAAATTCTCTTATTAATTACCTTACCAATATTTATCATCCAATCATGCATGCCATGGGGCAACTCGGTTGTGGAGACCTACTAAAAAAATTGGAAAAGAAAAATCAAAGCTCGCTGTGATGCTTTGCGGCGTGGTCAAGCTTTGCGGAGGAATCTGGGTTTGGTGGAGAACGGGAGAGAAATAAGACAAACCAGAAAGGAAAAAAAAAATCGGAAGAGAAGAGAGAAATAGAGAGGAGAATGGGAAAAAAAAAAAAAAAAAGAGAAATCGAGGAGAGGATAAGGGAAAAAAGGGAGAGAAATATAAGAGAGAGAAAGAGAGAGAAAAAAATTAAAGGAGAGAGAGAGAGAAGTATTATAAGATTAAAAGACTAAAATACTCTTATTATATCTAATAGATTTTTATTAACACGAAAGGGTGTTTATTTATTATACGAAACAATAAAATTGTATTTTGAATTATACTAAAAATCAAAAAATGTATTTGAAATTGTCCCTTGATGGGCCGAGAGTTTAATACGTTGGATGCAGCAGTATATAATGCAGGGGGAGGGTTGGGCTTCCACAATCCATCTAATAAGTTTTGCAACTTATTTTTTCCTTTTTTTCTTCTTTTTATTAAATCAGTTTTTTTCTTTTTTTCTATTTGTTTTCTGTAATTCCATCTTTGCTTTGCTTTCCATATTTTTCCAGCTTTGCTTTGCAAGCCCGTTTTCTAAGCTTTGTTTATTTTTTTGCTACATAATATTTTTATTAAATATTATTAATTCTTATTTTAAAATTAATTTTTTTATTAATTATGTTAGTATTCTAGAATTTTAGATTATGTAATAATTAATATAAATAATAATAAAAATCATGAAAATTTTAAAAATTATTTTTTAAATTCAATTTTTATTAATGTAATTTTTTTGTTAAATTATAAAAGATTATATAATTAATAACATTATAAATTATTTTATTTTTTTTAAGTATAATAATAATACAAATCTGCACCAAATGTTGTATAGTAATAGGCTATAATACAATACATGTCATATACAATACATACTAATCCAACATAGACAAATGCAATACAATAGACTAATAAAATTCAGGCTAATGCAATACAATGAACCAAAAGTACCCGTAATATTTTAGTCAATAATGTAACAGCCTATATTAAAACTGTAAGCCATTTGATATAGAATTGTATTAGTCTGTATAATCATTTTAATTTGTTGGTGCAAAGTTGTATTGTACTATTTTTATTTTTTATTTTTAAAAAACAGTTAAATAAATTTGTAATGTTATTAATTATGTTGCTTTTATAATTTAGCTAAAAAATAATGTTTGTAAAATATATATTTGAATAAATTTAAAAAAAATAATTAAAATTTTACCATTAAAAAATAAAAATTATTAATATTATAAAGAGATATACTTCCAACTTGCAAAGTAAAAAATAAATAAATAAATTGCGGGATACATAAATTACACAGGTTTATGGATTACATAAAAATAAATAAAAAGTAAAAAGTAAAAACAACTGCTAACATAATAATATGGATAATATGGTATATGTGTGTTACGGAACTCTGCAGATTTGTCACATGCATGTTTTGAAGAATAATATGGTATATGTATAAGCGATGGACTTTTACATAAATATTTTGCCTACATTGGAAGTAATAGTTTTTTTTATTCTAGTACCTACATTAGGTTTTGTTAAATTTTTCCAAGTTAGATCCAAATAGTTGTTTTATTAATTAGGAATATTTATCACAGAGATACATCATTTGATTTAGTCATAGGCCTTTTTAGTTTAGTAAATCCTCAATTTCAGAACCAAATAATAATAATAATCATAGTAATAATAATAATAACATCATTACTATTCCTATTTTCTTCTTTCAATTCATGCATTAATTAATATAAAAGATTACTAGCACACAGAAATTCTATGGTATAGTATCCATACTTTTTGAAAATACAAATGTCACTAATAATATATTATTAGTAAGGTACAATTTTAATTTGTTGCTAAAATAGATTGTCACTATAACAGGCTATTAGTAACACTTTGCATTTTAGAAAATTCAGCTACCCTTACTGCACGACGCATTGTTCTTGTACATTCATATAATTAGTACTTTTTCATTAAGTTATATAATTGATGCCAAATTGAATTATCACCGTTATATCTTTTTCAAAAATTTATATTATTTGAAAATGAATCATCGTTACATTTATATTATCTTTACTGATGTAATAATATTTGACGGTAATTAATTTGCTTATCTATCCTTTGAGTACTATCAGGCAACCTAAAAAGTTGAGCCTGTTGTATGTAATCTATATTATTTACCATATTCATAAGAGATAGAATTCGATTTTGAAGCTTTCCTGAAAATGAAAAAAACTAAGATTGCTCATACTTTATGGTAGGACAGAATTTAGTTTGAGACCATTCTTCACAAAACTCAAAGATCTTTCTAAAATAGTATCCGTTCAAATGTTATCCATCAAGCTTCCAGCCAACAATACTTGTCGTACTTGACTTAGAAGGAAGTTCTATTAAATGACTTTGGAATGTTAGTACCCAGCTGGTAAGAATATAAAAATGATTACCCTAGTTGTTTTCGGCCTAAAGCAATGCTAGGAGTTTCAAAAATTCTACTAAAATGTTTATCAAGCTATAATGTGTTATTGTGGTATTTTTTTGGTGAAATGTGTTATTGTGATATTGGATGTTCACTTCAGCCCTTTAATTATTTTAGAAGACTTTTTAGTACCTCTAACATTATTCTTCAGGCCTATGAAAATACAAAAATAATATATTATAATTGATGTTTTATTTTTTTATTTTTTTGTTCTTTTCTTTTTCTTTTTCTTTTTCTTTTTTAATAGCCATTACATAATTCGAAATTGTCAACCTTTATGGCCGTGTGATGTTATCAAGCAAGATATTCCAAAACGTCAAACTAGTTCCAAATTTAGAGAAGTTGATTTTTCACTGGTGTGACACCTTGTTGGATATTGACCAGTACTCCATTGTTCTTTGAAAAAATTGAATCCAAGGGACTGCGCGTGGTTTTATCTACGAGAAATCCGTACATTTTCATTGCAAAAATCAACAATCAAAACTGGGCACTTGGAATTTTTTTCTTTCCAAATGACCGATTCAACACGAAAACGTATCGTGCTGGCTGGTGTATTTGCCTAGCTATACTTATTCTGAGAATGAATGGGAAAATAGTAGTGGTCAGATTGAGTTTTCATTTGAGGCTTTAACTGATAACAAGCATAAAGAAGTGAAAACGTGTGGTGTCCATTTGGTATACGAGCAAGACATACACCACTTCACTTCACACCAAAGAGAAAACAATATATTATCCTGATGAGCTTTTGTCTATTTCTTGAGTTTCAAGAAAGATTCTTCAATCTATTATTCATATCGCCAATGTAACTTCTTAAATGTTTTATTTATTTATTTATTTATTTGGGAAAATCTTTAGTTTTCAATGTGCATCTAACACTTTATTATGTTAATTTTTGAGAATGCTAGCTGGGGAGGAGAGTTGAGTTTTAATTAACAACACTTCCTTCTTCAAATTCAGTAAAAATGACCTCTAATAAAATTTGTTTCAGACAATTTGTCCCATTCCAATTTTTTTTTTTTTTCACCACTAAACTCCGACTTCTATTTATTTCTTCCCTTTAAAATCTGGACAAAGTACTTTTATTACCATGGTTTGTTATGAACATGATGTAATTGAACTCTCAGAATCTGTTTTAATTGGTGAAAGTGTAGGTTGGCCTAATTTCCTTAAGTAGTTCGGTGATTGTCCAGTTGTTATCCTAGTCTCTCTGTTGTAAAACTAAAGAAAAATGTTATTTTACCTATTGGGTTCTGTTTCATGTAAACATTTTTGTGTATATGCAGGAGAATAAAGCAGCCTCATCTTGAGTTTGTTTTACGCATTTTGGCTTTGCTTCTTTGTTTTCATGGAATGCACCAGTGAACCTTTTCTTCTGGTATTGTTTGGTCATGAAATTAGATTTTACATTCACCAAAAAGAGTCTACAGATCAATCTAGAGGAACATATTTATACATTTACAAAACAGACAACCTTATATCCTTTCAGTGATTTAAAATCTGTACATTTCTTTCAATTCATAAGACTAGCGACTGTAAAGTGAACCTGTTGAGTAAAGCCAAGCAAACAAGATAAAAATTATAGGAAGAACAATGAAACTTGAAATTAGATTACCTCTGCCTAATGAGGGTTTTTCATGTTCTCTTCTCTTCAATTTTTGCGCTTCATTTTTAACTCCAGCACTGGATTCAGAAGAGTACTCATATTGCTGACTTACTTTTAATGCTTCTTCATCTCCGTCATAATCATCATCTTCACCGTCATAAACCAAATGAATCCCACTCCTTTTTAGCTCAATCCCCATCACATAAGAAGGTTCTCTCTTTGTAACCTGTATCTGTAGCCATCTTTCAGTAGAGAAACCATAGGATTATCAATAGAATACCGACACATGTAAACTTGATCTTCATCAGAACTCGGTACTCCTACCAAGTTCAACGTTGAATTGTATATAGGAGTATCCTGTTTGAGGATCTTTGCTTGAAAATCAACAATTGCAGGAAGCTGATCTCTTAAGTCATCTTGTAGCTGATGATTGATAGAGACAATTACACCTATTATTACATCTTTTATAACGCGATTTCTGTATTCTGAAACTGTGACCTCCTCTTGAGATAACCAATCTGGAATCTTGTTTCCAGGCACACTTAGATTTCGCATATTTCCCAAACGCCCCTGCGACAAGAAACTTTTAAGCTAAGTTAATTCTGTTAGAGCCTTATAGGGTATTAGAAAAGAATAATTTTCAGAATTCGACAGAAAGAGAACCTTATCGAGTATTCTATTAACTACAGAGGAGCAAGCATTGCTAGAAGTCATGTATAGCCTTGTCAAAGACTTCAAGCATTCAAGGCCTGGAATATCCAACACTTTCTCACAATTTGTAAGGTTCAAGTGATCTAAGCTTCCCAAGTTTGAAAGGTCTGATATAGTCTCCAAATCACAACAGTTTGCAACATTTAGCTCTAGCAAGCTTGAGGGTAGCAGAGGGAGAGACTTGAGGTTTTTACAATAGGCCAACATTAATTGTTTGAGAATGGACAAGCCCCTGAGACTGGAGGGAAGGCAGGAAAACTGATTGTGGCTAAGATCCAAAATTTCTAATGATGACAGCTTCTCAAAATCATCAGCTATTTTCCCCGAAATATTGCAAGCCCGAGCATAGAATTCATTTAGCAAGGATAGATTTGAGAAAGAAGCCGGAATCATAACATGCTCAACTTCCCTGTCCATATGCCTATTGTTTGTAGGTGAAACATGGGGAACCCTCGACATTTTTAAAAATGTTAAACTCGAAAGCATCCCAAAGCTTTTGGGTAGTTCTGTCACTGCAGTATCCACCATCAACAAGCGGCGCAAGGACATCAATCTTCCTATTGAAGGAAGTTTAATGAGCTTTTTACATTTGCTGAGTTGCAGCATTGTAAGGTTTTCTAACATCCCTATGGATTCTGGCAGCTCAGTAATTTGATCAGCTCTACTTAAGATCAAAGTAATTAGTTTTGTCAGGCCTCCAATCGGTAATGACGTAAGAAATCTACAACTTCTCATCTCAAGCTTCTCAAGTAATTTCAAGTCACCAATCTGATTAGGAAGACCTGTTATTGATGTCTCAACTATCTCAAGCACAACCATGGAATTTAAATATTGGATAGAATCAGGCAATTCCTTCAAGTATATGCCTTTTCCCAGAAATAACTCCTTCAAGTTTGGTAGTGAACTAACAGATAGTACAGGCAGTTCTTTGATTGGACTGCCAAAAATAAACAACTTAGTTAATAACTTGAGATTTTTAATGGAATCAGGAAGTATAGTCACTGAAGAACACGACATACAACCTAGTTCCTCTAGGTTTCCCAATGATCCAACGGAATCCGGCAATTCTTCTATCCCAGATCCATTAAGGGAAAGTTTCTTCAGAGACACCAGCTGTCCAATGCACCAGGGTAGTCTTTTCAACTGTACACAACGATTCAAGCTAAGCTTTTCTAGCTTTGTGAGGTGGAAGGTGGACTTAGGAAGGTTTGGAATTGCAGTCTCATCAAGTAGAAGCTTTCTCAAAGCTTTCATGCTGCCTATGTTTTGTGGAATTTGTTTCAGTTTTGTACAACCAGAGAGGGTAAGGTTTTCGAGTTGTTTCAGACCAGAGACATAAAATGGAAGTTCAGTAAGATTTGAACAGCCTCTCAGGTTCAAGCAAGTTAATGAATTCATATTCCCAACAGATTCATGAATCCTTGCCAGTTTCGTGCAACGCTCAAAAATGAGCTTTTCCAATTTCTTATTCCCAGATAGATCAGGGATGGCAACTATTTCATGGCACTCACTGAGATTCAAACTTATCAAGTTTTTAGCCACCTAATAAACAACATAATGTTTTATCAAAAAATAAACTATTCCATAGATATATACATACAAAAAATTAAAATAAAATAAATAATCTCAAATTTTAATCAAACAAAAAAGAGAAAATGATAAGACCCCTTGTTATTTGTCAAATGACATGACAAGTGCTATGAGTTGTCACTTTCCAGGTTTTTAGTTTTTAGTCGTGCATTAAAGTGACAACCTATGATTCATTTGTTATAAAAGTGGTAAGTAAATATTTGGAATCCTGACCAAATACACACACACACACACACATATATATATATATATATTTAAAGATGTATAACTAAAATAAGGCAATAAGACATTCTTATTCTACATTATAAGAAAAATGAAGGGGAAGGAAAATTTATATAAATCTGTGTGTGTGTGTGTGTGTGTGCGCGCGCCTTTTTAGAGTCCCACAGCTATTGAATTTGGCTTTCTGAGACATCAAGGACAGCAAGTTGAGGGGGATAAAAATCATAAGGAAGAGCTTTGAAAGGACAACCTTTCCACTGAAGCCACTTTAGTAGAGGAAGAGAATTTAACTTCCCTCGAAAATCAACATGATTGATTTGAAGCAGTCTAAGTTTGGACATCGTTTGAATTGCTTTAGAGGATACAACAATCTTTTCCTCTTTCTCTGCTTGTTTTTGTAGATTTTTTTGATACTTTAGTTTGTTGTAAACAGTAATAAAAGTGTTCAAATTGGGGGCTTGAAAATTATGCCTAGACATAATCGTATCACTGCTTCCACCCACCACCTCCACTGAGCTTTTCTTTTGTAAATCTAGGACAGTCCCTCGTATCGGCTTCTCTCCCTATTTTTAATCAAAATGAAATTTAAGAAGCCAAAGTAAATATATAGTAAATAAACAGAAATGCTAAACTCATATAATTACATCATCAACAATATATAGATATATATATATATATATTAATTATTATTGATAAGTTGTTTTTGACAAATATTATTTTGGGACTTGAATACATATATCCAACTGCATATAAGTTATGTCCTTGACTATCCAAGACTTCTTATTGTTTATATATTCGATAAACCTCATAAATTATTCGTCATATATTTTGGTTCATTAAACATTGCCCTTTAAATATGCATATTAATTAACGATATTAATGACATCTGCCTTATAATGATATGCATCCTTCAAGATAGGCACAATTTCGTTATGATCCCATAGCCTACTACGCATGCCAGGATCCTCAAGGTTCTCAACTCTAACAATTTGTCTTCCCATGTCTCTAATTTGATCGTGCATCCATAGACTCTTCTTCTCTGTAATTTTTATCAGAGATTTTGCTGTTAGATCTGAAATTGCTATTTCAGCAGCAAAACCACACCCTTTCCATATGTCAATTGCATAATCTCTTTTCATCTCCTTGTCAACAAATAGATATGCAATGTCTAAGAATATACACTTCTCTTCATCATCTAACCCATCATAACTTAGCTTTAGCACGTTCTGAAGATTCAATGGTCGGATATCCTTCAGTTTAAGAAAAGCATCTCTCCATTCCTCTATTCTTCTCTTATCAAACAAAGAAGAACCAAACACTTCCAGAGCTAATGGTAAGCTTCCTGTAAGAGATACAATTTTCTGAGAAAGATCCATAAATTTTTCTATCGGTTTCTCTCTTCTAAATGCATGGAAACTAAAAAGCTCTAGAGCTTCATCCCAGTCCAACAATCTGACCTCATACACCTCAGTCCCAAGATGATTGGTGAAAACTTCCGTGTCTCTAGTGGTAATAATGATTCTACTTCCTTCTTTAAACCAGTCTCTGTGACCACTCAGAGCATTTAATTGGCTAACATTATCAACATCATCCAGAACGATGAGAACTTGCTTTTCCTTTACTTTCTTTATAATTTCAGCTATATCAGCATTGATATCATTCCCAGTAGACATTTTCTCACCGAAAAGATCATTGATAAGTTTGTTTTGAAGATATGCAAGACCAGTATTGCCTTCAGCTGAAATTTCTCTCACATTTGAGATGAAACTACGCAACTGAAAATGACCTACAAGTTTATTGAAGAGAGCCTTTGCTAAGGTTGTCTCGCCAACCCCACCTATACCATGCAATCCCAGAATTCGGGTGCCAGTTGAGTCAACATCCATGACTTTCATCAGTTTTTCAATGCGGGAATCGAGTCCAACAGTGTGTGCTGATACACCAACTGGTGTATTGTTTATTTCATTCAAACCCTTTTCACTAAAGATTGAATCTTCTCTGTTTCTTCACTGTCAATTAACATGGTTAGTTCCAAGTATATGAATTAATTACGTTAAAAACTAAAATGCTATATATATATATATATATATATATCTGATAATTATAGACAAACAATTCAAAACTCCCTCCTTAGTCTAAATTTTTTACATTTACACAATATTTCAAGTAATTTGCATATATAATTTAATCTACTAGTTAGCTGAAGTTAAATTGTTTTTAATGGCCAAAATACTCTCTTATCTACTGTTAAAGAAAATATTACCAAGAAGCGTCGAAGAACGGCGTTGGACCGTTAAAGTACAAAAAAACAGTAAATAAGACAAAGCAATTTAACGTGTTCAACAGAGTAAACTCTGTCTACATCCACGGTGATCCAGTCAAACAAAACCGGAACCTATGCTATAATTTTAGAGAAATACAGAAAATAGTACACAACTATGAATGTTCTACACACAGTAGAACCGCCTCACCTCTGGAACAGTATTACAACACAAAGAACAGATTTACACTCAGTAAATCTCACACACTCACTCAGTATTCACACAGAAGAAGAAGAACAGAGAAGATGAAGATGAACAGGTAAATTACAACACACACACGCAGAGCATCTCTCTCTAACCTCTCACTAGAAACCCTAGAAAATGACCAACTGAATCGTCTCAACAATACACGGTAAGTATAAACGACACAGTAAGCGGCACATCCAACAGCCAAGACGAGACCACGTGTCACAATCGTAGCCTTCCAGAAAACTGAACCGATTCCAAGAGAGAAACGCACCGTTTCATTTACCCTCATCATTAATAACAATAAAGGTTAATTAAACAATAATAATAATAACCATTAAACAAACAGTAACAAAAAAAAATAATAATAATAATATCATAATTAAATATCTAACAAATCTCCACCTAATTCTGACATTATTAAGAATTTCCCTAGAATTATAGCATAGTTTCACATGACCTTCATCACACAGAAAAATTACAAAAGAAAAATCAGCTTGCTCCAATTTGGAGCAAACCTTTGCAGGTATTAAATTTACCCACAGGAAGTAACTTGGTTCCCATATCAGCTGGATTAAGCTCTGTAGGAATTTTATCAAGACTGAACACACAATCAGAAATTAAATTTCTAATAAAATGATATCTAACTTAGATGTGTTTAGATCTCTCATGAAATACAGGATTTTTACACAAATGAATAGCACTTTGACTATCTGAAAACATCATTACCTCATGAGTTAAAACTCTTAATTCCTCTAACAAACCTTTTAACCATACAGCTTCCTTGGCAGCCTCTGTAGCAGCTATGTATTCAGCATCTGTGGTAGACAAAGCTACCACAGGTTGTAAATGAGACTTCCAGCTTATACAGCTACCACACAGAGTAAACATGTAAGAGGAAACAGATTTTCGGTTGTCTCTATCTCCTGCAAAATCAGAATCCATAAAACCAAGTAACACCACACCAAATTTATTTTTTTTATAGATTAAACCCTTTGAAGCTGTAGTATTTAGGTATCTGAGAAGCCACTTCATAGCTTCCCAGTGACCTCTTCCAGGATTAGACATATATCTACTTAGAATACTAATGGAAAAAGGCTAAATCAGGTCTGGTACATAACATAGAATACATAACAGAACCAACAGCATTAGAATAAGGCACAGAAAGCATATCCTCTTTCTCAAATTCAGTAACAGGACATAAACTACAAGACAATTTAAAATGACCACCAAGATGAACATTAACAGGTTTGAAATCTTCCACTAAAAATTTAGAAACAACTCTTTTTAAATAAGAGGACTGAGAAAGTTTCATTGTACCATCAGATCTGTTCCTTTCTATGTTAACACCTAAAATTTTCTTTGCACATCCTAAATCTTTCATTTCAAATTCAGATTTCAACAACCTTTTAATATTTTGAATAACAGAAAGATTTGGACCAGCTATTAACATGTCATCCACATATAGAAGCAAATAAACAGTTTTGTCAGTCATTAAATCTTTAAAATATAGACAAGTATCAAACTGACTTCTCACAAAACCAAATTTAACAATAAATGAGTCAAAACGTTTATATCACTGTCTTGGAGATTGTTTCAAGCCATAAAGGGATTTCTTTAACAAACAGACAAGTTCAACATCTTTCTCCCTAACTTTAAAACCCTTTGGTTGTCTCATATAAATGGTTTCATCCAGATCACCATGAAGAAAAGCAGTTTTAACATCTATTTGTTCTAATTCCCAATTGAATTGAGTAACTAGAGCTAAAACAGTTCTAATAGTAGTATATTTAACTACAGGAGAGAAGATCTCATTGTAGTCTATACCCTCAACCTGTGTAAAACCCTTGGCAACTAACCTGGCCTTAAACCTCACAGATTCATCACTAGAAGCTCCCTCTTTACTTTGTAGATCCACTTACACTCTACAACCCTTTGACTAACATAAGGTTTCACCAATTCCCAAGTTTTATTAGAATGAAGAGACTTCATTTCTTCATCCATGGCATCTTTCCAATTTTTAGAGTGCTTAGACCTTATTGCCTCTTCATATGTTTTAGGCTCAGTATCAGAAAGTTCTAGATAAGAGATTAAGGCATAAGCAATACAGTCAGCAAAGGTAAGTCTTTTACTAGGAATTATTTTCCTTTTGGCTTTATCTCTGGTTAATAGGTATCCAGGGTTCACAGCATCACTTGTAATAGGATTCTCATCCTCTAGAACTTCTTCGGGTTCACTCAGACCCTTTAAGACAGAGTGATCACTAGACTTAGATTTCTCAGGGTTTTCCTCAGTCTCCTCTGAGGGTTCACTCAAATTATTCTCCACATCCAACAGCCAAGACGAGACCACGTGTCACAATCGTAGCCTTCCAGAAAACTAAACCGATTCCAAGAGAGAAACGCATCGTTTCATTTACCCTCATCATTAATAACAATAAAAGTTAATTAAACAATAATAATAATAACCATTAAACAAACAGTAACGAAAAAAATAATAATAATAATAATATCAGAATTAAATATCTAACATCTACCTTCAAATGTCTCATCAAATCTGTAATTAACACCGGTGGTCATTGTTATCTGGGATTGTCCCAAGGGGATAACAAATCTACTAATCTGAAAACTTTAGAAAATGAACATTTTCAGATCCAGAAGGGTTTTACTTGTATCGTGAAGTCTGTTCACAATATCAAAAAGTCAACAATACACATGAGTTTCTATCCATCCATTTTTTGGGGAATTTTTTTTTTTTCTGTCAAAATTGATTTTAATCTCGTCAATGGATTGAATAATTAATGAAGTAAAGCAACAAGGTAAGGAGGGCTAGCTGTGCACAGTACCTGTTATTGAAAACCCACAAATCGAAACCAGAAATTCCACCAATCTTTTCCATGGCATTTCTCCACCTCAAAACTCTGTCTTTTCCAAACCTTTCTTCGTGGATTCTAAAATGCTCTTCGAGAGGTCCTCTCTGTCTCCGAACATCAGAGGGATTGACTCTGTAGAACACAGGAAGAATCAGTCTCCGGCATTCCCAAATCTTAACCAGCTCCTCCGGACACCACCAGAAATCGGAGTATCTGGGCGAGAAAACCACGATACAAGCCGCCGAGTCCTCGATCGCTTCCTTTAAACCCGGTGCGATCTCGTCGCCGCGATTCAATCCGTCGTTGTCTAGAAAGACTCGGACGCCATGTTTCTGAAGCGAGTCGTATATATTCTTAGCGATGGTGTCTCGGCTGTCTTCGCCTCTGAAGCTCAGGAATACATCCCAACGGAATCTGAAAGCTACCGGAGGACCTGCCGGAAGATTATCATCCTCGCTTGCCATTGACTTTTGTAGCGGTTTTGAACTTCTCAAGCTCGATTTTTATTGACTTTCAGTGGCACTGTTTTTACTGTGCAAGAGAAATTGGATTTCGACGAAGACTTGGGTACTGGTTAACGTTTGGTCTTCTTACTCAAAATGTGTTCAAATTTTTATACAATTAATGACGTGTAGATGATATACTAATATTGAATTCATTTTTTTATTAATTTTTTTTTTATTTTAACCTTNTCCATCTTCAACTTTTCATCGTACCCTTTACTAGGTTATAGCTCCTAGGTTCTTCTCATTCTTTGCTTCGTTTTGTTTTGTTTTTTTTTTTTATTTTTCTTCTCTTTTTAACTTATGAAAAGAAAAATTCAAAATTTTTGGGATTTAAAATTTCAATTTTTTTTTGTCTTCTTGAAAAATAGGAAGGTAATTGGGGTAAATTAATGGTAGACCACTTTTTTTTTTATTTTTTTCTTCAAATCGGTAAAGCTTTCTTATTCTTCTTGATTTTGCATGTCAAAAAGGAAAAAAAAAAACACTTTAAGAGCAGATTGCTTATTAATTTATTTATTTATTTATTTTTTCTGCGATTTGCATATAAGAAAAGAAAAAGAAAATCTTTTTGAAATGTTTGAAATATCCGAGTATAATTTGAAATAAGATCAACCTTCAGGGGGTATATATGATATTAATCCTAATTTTTAAACAATTTGAAGGTATTTATGATTTTTTACATTGCCACTGAGGAGAGAATGTAAGGTAAGGAAAAGTTGCTAACAACAGAGAATATTTATGAAATGTTCAAACCTTGGGGTATGATTTGAAATAGAGATAAACAGTCTATATGATATTTTTCCTATAAAAAAAAGAACCATTCTTAATATTTCTATAAATTAAAATTTTAAAAAACTTAATGAGAAACGAGGATGGGAATGAGAATGCTTACCCCGGTCAAGGGAATCCCAACCTCGCCCCACCTAGAAAACTCCGGTTTGAATGGGGTTAATGCAAAGGTACCATTAAGGATAAAATCTTACACTGACAAAAACTATACCTTAGTGTGGTATATAAGGGTGGATTTAGGACCTCAAAAGCAACTTGATTAATATTTTTGGGAAAGGCCTAATAGCCAGTGGACCGTTATAAATGGTATCATAGCCATTGCTAGGCTAAAATAGTCTAAAAGCCAAGAGGGTGGGCATGCTTTTGGACAAGTCTGACAAAAAACGTGCATGTAAATCTTGCGAAAACACAGTTCAATAAGAGTGTGGATTGTAGAACCCCGGTTTAAAGAGTATTAATCCAAAAGTACCACCAAAGATAAAGTCTCATATTGGTCATAGACTATGTCATAGTGTGGTATATAAATGTGGGTTTAGGACCCTAAAGCAACTTGGCTAGCACTTTTGTAATAGGACAAATGGCCAGTAGACCATTACACATCCTACCCTATAAAAATGGAATGGGGCCGAGATGGAAAATCTCCACGAGGCAAGGTACGGGGGATGTCGCCCGCCCTTGTTCTGCCCCGTTGCCATTCCTACTTTGACGTTACTTATTCACAATCCATGGCAATTTTGAAGTTAATGAAATACCTATGATAAAATTTTATGACGGTAAAATTTTTGATAATGTTACTTATTGTCGATAATCTATTTTATGGTTATATTATTAAAATTATGATTATGTTATGAAAATTATGGTCATGTTATTAGTTGATGGTAGGATACCCATTTTGTGGTCATGCAACTAAAGTTATTGTAATGTTACGAAAATATGATTACGTTACTTAGTTTATGGTAAGTAACCCATTTTGTGGTCATGTTATTAAAACTATGGTCATGTTACAAAAATTATGGTCATGTTACTTAGTATTGGACTGTTATCTATTTTGTGGTCATGCTTCTTAGTTTATGGTTTGTGTCCCATTTTGAACTCATGTTATTAAAAAGCTTATTTGTAGCGGTGCCCCCTAAAGTATTAGTCTTGTTGTACTTTGCCCCTCGAGATTTTAAATTAGGCACTAATGATAAGAAACAACCAGTTTATAACAGCCCTCGTCATTTTGGGATGTTAAATTGCACGTGCTTTATGTGTAACACACTTGGGGGACCATGTTGAGGGGGCAAAATCATCAATTGATCCCATTTCTCCACAATTCAATCTAGAGTTTGTCTAAGTTCAATCTGTGCATACGAAAAAAAATTATGAATTTGTTAATTGTTGTATTTGATTCAAATTAAAGGTTGGGTATTTTAGTTTGATGAATTTACAATGTTCAAGTAGCTTTGAATCGAGTTCAAATTATCTGAATATGCCTGAAAAAAATTGAATTTTTGGTTAAAAACTCCTAAAGAAAACCTTATAAAATCAAGTTATTTCACATAGTTTTAGACCAAGACTTTTCCAAAGATCTACAGAAGGTGAAAAGATGAAACTAATGCGACCAATTAAGCTAGAGATGGTCACAATTCTGGCAGGTTGGGCCAACAGGTCATGTGACCAATTTTAAGACAAACCAAATAAGGAAGATGATATGAACGATCTCATTTGGGTTGTATAAAGGAAAAAAGATGTCATTTTTGGTGCTGATGTTAGGAACGCTAATAGCAGTGATCATGTGTCTGCCTTGTTTCCCCATCGGGCTTGCCACGTGGGATGTGGTTCACATATTCACCTCACTCATGTGACATGTCTGCCATGTGTGCACCTTGTATAATGATTTGAATTTCTCACACTTACCTATTTGAAAATTTGGTCAAAATTAACTAGATGGAGGCCTAATGTTGGCTTTTTATTTGAGCAAATTTTTACTTAAATCTTATCAAGCACATCGTAGAGCCTATTGTTATGAGTCTTTAGACTGATGAATGTCTAAATTAGAGTTGTAGATTATGACCATTGTTTTGGCCTATTGGTCTTATTAGCTTCGTCTTTTCATCCATTACAGATACATGAGACAATTTTGGTGCCAAACTATGTGAAACACCTAGATCTATCAAGGTTTTCTTTGAGATTGTTTTTAATTGAAAACTTAGTTTTTCAGAAATATTCAGATTTAACTCGATCCAAAGCTACTAGAATATTGTAAATGCATTAAACCAAAAATACCCAACCCTTAATTTGACTCAGGTACAACAATGATACAAATTTAAAATTTTGTTTGTATACACGATTTGAACTTAAACAAATCCTAGATTGAATTGGAAAGAATGGGTTCAATTAATGATTTTGTCCCTCAAAACGGTCCTCCAAGTGTATCATGCGGAAAATATGTGCAGTTTAATGTCCCAAAATGATGGGGTCATTACAAATTGGATGTTTTTTTACAGGTTTTTAAAAGACCGAGTAGCATTAGTTTCTATTTTGAAATCTCGGAAGGTAATGTACGATAAGGTTGATGCTTCTTGGGGCACTGCTGCAAAATAAGTTTTATTAAAATTACAATTATGTTACAAAATTATGCTCATGTTATTTAATTTATGGTTTGTTACTTATTTTGTAGTCATGTTATTAAAATTATGATAATGTTACTTAATATATGAGATGTTGACAAGACCCGCCCCGGAAATCCCTCCAGATTCTCCGGAGAGGCCCCGCCTGAGGAAGATTCTACCAGAACCCTTCAGGGTAGCCGACAGAATCTTCCTCCGAAAAGGGATTTAATAAACAACTAAAACAATAAATAAGACAAAAAGTAAGACAAGATATGCATCGCAACCAATATCAATTAGTAATACTGAAGTAAATAATAAAACAATATATGAAGTAGGTGGGAATGACAGAGCCACTAAGAATGATAGACAGAAAAATATAAATAATAAAAATCCAACAATAAACGGAAATAGAGGAAAAGAGTCTAATACATAAGAAGAAGCAGTAGCGGAAGTCAAGTACAGATGCGATGCCGGCGGTAGCTCACGAGGACCTGCAGCTAGGACCTAGGGAACGAAGTTAAAAAACAAAACTTGAGATATAAAATCTCTGTGAGTGCTGTATCTACCAAATATAAGCTCAGTAGTTAAAATTATTTTCACTCAAAACCTCACTTCACTCAGTTGAAAGGTTCCCCGTTTTGAAAATCATTTCGCAAAACCCTTAGTTTATCCCCAAAATCATTAAATCATTATAAAACGGTTTATGGGGTAAAAACGAAATTTAAAACGATAATCGAAATCACGAATCAATCACTAAAACCATAAATATAATCTTAACAAGAAACATTTAAATTTATTTGTAAACACGTTTATATAAAATGGCAAGTAGAAACATTTGCCAAATCCAAAACCGATTTAAAACCAAATACCATGAGCTCCAACCCATAAATTCAAAATCGTATGAATCCAAAATCATATCCAAATCCATAAATCAAATCATATCAATCCAGTTCATATAAATCAAATCTATATAAATCCAAATCGTATAAATCTAAACCATATAAATCAATCCAGTACCACATCAAAGTATCGTTGCCGTGTGACCCTCAGCGTCCTAACGGCATCACAGGCGGGGGGAGGGGGGTAAACTCATCACAACTAACCGGCGTCCCAAATCTGTCATGGCAGGATCCTCATCATCTCTCTCCCGACACGTGTCCGCAGCAGAGGATGACATAATAATAATAATATAGCGCGCAATAATCCGTACATCTCAGTCATCATACAATACCGTGTGGTACTCCTCAAAATCATGAAACATTTCAAAATCATTTCCGAGATCATCGATCGTCGGATTTTATAAAATTTCTCAAATTCCTTTACCTTTAAAAGTATCACAGTAAATTCAACGATTTTCCAAAAACTTCTATTTAGAAAATTTTTCAAAACAATCAAACCTTTAGTTATTAGAAAAGTTGCCCCAAAACTTTATTAAATTTGACAAAAGCTCAAATCACATTAAATTCACCAAATTTTCCACAAGTTGTAAAATATCCGAAAACTTCAAAATCCATTAAACAATCAATCAAAACACAAATTGCTATTGATTCCAAATAAATAGGAAATTCATCAAATCATAATATCAAACTCATGCAAATATTTAAATCATCAAAAACATATTTAATAATTAAAATTTAATGCATAAGGAAAATTCAATTCAAACAAATTTATAGAATTCAAATCAAATATAGCATATATTCCCAAATGATTTAGAAAATAAATGCACTCACTGGTCTGACGCGTGCTCCTGCTGGATCTCCGATCCAGCCCTCGAACGTGCACGAACACCTAAAATAAATTACCAAAACACTCTTTAAATTACCGAAACTAACCAACGGCTCAGAGGAGTCCTCTAAGTCTCCAATTACAAGATTAAAACACTAATTACAAGATTGCCCAGCAATTTCAGTAATTATGAAAATACCCCAATATTTTCAGAAATTACGAAAAATGTCCCAAATCGGTAAAAATCTCCAAAATACACTGATTTTCTCGTTTCAAGTCCAATTTCAGCAAACTTTATACCGAAACGGAATTGAAGATGCAAGGAACGAGAATTTACCTTCAATTTCAGGATTCGTCGCAGCAATTGATCAGAATCGGTCCCGAAAGATCGGACCTCGGCCAGGATTGTGCGTTTTCGAATTCGACCAAAATTAGATAATATTGAAGGTACAGCAAGCTTGCCCACGACCCTATGAACGCGTTGGAACGGGTGGTGAGCACCCACTCGCCGGAAAAGGACGAGATCGACGGCGGCTCGTGGAGGAAGACGGCAGCGGCTGTGGGCGGCGCGTGCAGTGGTCGTCGGAGCTCGGGAAAGTGCAGATCTGGTTGGCGGCGCGGTCTGAAGCTCGTGGTGGTGGCTGTGTCGTGCCACTCGCTGACGATCGGAGTAGATCGGGATGGAAAGGTGGCTGGTGCGGTGGTTTTTCTGAGACTTCGCGGCCATTTTCCGCCGTGCTTCGGTGATTTCCTGGGTCAATCTCAGTTCCAAAATGTAGATCGTCGCACCAGCTTTCCAATGGTACCAAGCACGCTCCCTAACTCCACCGGAACAGTGAGATCCGGCTGGCCAAAGATGGTGTCGCGACTGTGTACGGTTTCTGCGGTCTCTTGGTTTTGCTACGATTTCTGGCAATCTGGGTCGTTTTACGGTGAACCACCGGCACAGGGAAGAAGAGGAGGTTGCCGGCTTCGATCTAATGGTGGTTGTCGCCCAACTCCGGCCACGGTGTGGTGGCTGCCGGCGTAGGAAGGAGGGGCACGGTGAAGGTGGGAGATGGTGTAAAGGGGGGGGGGGGGGGTCTTCAGGTGTGCGTGAGAAAATCCCAGAATTCGGGAAATTTTTAAAAAGGAAGACAGGGGCAAAATAGTCATTTCTCACCCATAAATACCAATCCTTGCCAAATTACCAAAAAGCCATTCAAACTAAAATGACCATAATTTCCCGGTCTTAACTCCGAATCAAGCATATTACTAGTCTACGGACTCGTATCGACTAGCTCTACGCAGCTGTACCAAAGTCAAAACCAAAATATAACCACACAAAAAGTCAACTCTATGGCCCACTTAAGGTCAAACTGGTCAAACTTAAAATTTTTACTATTTTTCTCAAAACGGGATGTTACAGATGTTACCTATTTTGTGAGCATATTAGGAAAATTATGGTCATGTTACTTAGTCTATGAATTATTACTCATTTTGTGGTCATGTTTATAAAATTATGGTCATGATACAAAGATTATGGTCATATTACTGAGCTTATGATTTGTTACCCATTTTGTGGTTATTTACCAAAACTATGGGTATGTTACAAAATTATAATTATGTTACCTAGTTTATGGTTTATTATCCATTTTGTGATAATATTACTGAAATTCTTGTCATATTACAAAATTACAGTAATGTTACTTAGTATATGAGTTGTTAACCATTTTGTGGTCAAGTTACTAAATGTTATGAGTTGTTATCTATTTTTTGGTCATATTATGAAAATGATGGTGGTGTTACAAAAATATGATTATGTTACTTAGTTCATGGTTTGTTACCAATTTTGTGGTCATGACACTAAGTTTATGATATGTATCCATTTTGTAATCTTATTAAAAGAAAGGGTTATGTTTACTTTTATTGTTTGAAAGGGTTCGAGACTTTAAAACCTCTTTGAAAAATGTATGTGTACTCTTTAACTTATTTATGAAGGGTTTGAAAATTACGAGTGTGTTAAAAAAAATGATAGGGTACATTCTACCTCCATTTTCGAAGTGGTTCAAATGTTCAAACCTTTTTGATACATAAGAAAGTACAATGTCTCAAATTTCGAAAGTGGTTTGAAAATTTCAAACCCTTTTGAAAAATGAGGCAAAAAACATGTTTTCATATTTGTTGAAATTTTTTAAATATTTGAACCATTAATAAAAGGAAAAAAAGAACAAATTCATGAGTATATTTTCATTATTTGAATAGGTTCCAAGATTTCAAACCCCTTTGGAAAATTAGGTAGATAGTTAGACTTGATAACATATTATACTATGTCGTGGCGTGTTGCATTCATGTCAAAATTTTTTCACCCAATTACAAAAAAATTAATTAGACATTTTGAAGTTTATTATAATAGATAAAACCCTCAGTTTTAAAAATTACACATAGAAACCCTGTTGTAAGGTATCCGTCCATCCAATCATAATCTCTCTTCTACGTGGCAAGTTATTGACAAAATATACTCATCAATTTATAAGCTAAAATTTCAATAATACCTGTCAAAAAATAAAAATATATAATACATATATGTTTGTCACAAAAAAATAACACCCTTTAATTGTCAAAATAAAACATACAATTTTATAAATAACAATTGTTTATATTTCTAAACAATAATTTTTTGAATTTATAATACAACAACAACAACAACAATAATAATAATAATAGGCAGCTAAAAGAGTAGAAGATCCAGGACAATTGAATGAAGCGACCCCAAACCAACAACGCAATCAAGTAGATATTATAAAAATAAATAAAAATTTTGAAGAAAAAGAGAGAGAAAAAACAATGATCTAAATATAAAACATGGAGAGCACCCCTAAAGATAAAATCTAGCCTCATTAAAACAAAGGCTAAATTGCACTGGCGCCCCCTGAAATATCAAGACTATCGCACTTTGCCCCTGACATTTAGAATTAGGCAATAATGACCCTTGATCTTTCTAATTTTCGGACCTACTATTTTGAGATAGTGAAGCTTACATGTGATCCGCCTGACTCCTCTTTGGGATTGTTTTGAAGGGAAGTGATAATTTACACTAGTTGCCTATGTGTCATCCGCATGACACATCGTATAAAATGATTTGAGGGGCAAAATGGATAACTTAGCCCCATTGCTCCTGAAATCACCCCAATCCGATCAAGGGCATGACATTAAGAATTTGGGGAATCTTTGCTGGCTGAATACAAAATTGCAGCAAAAAAAATCAACTAGATTTACGAAGAAATTTTGCACTACGAAGAAATGGTTATTGGGAAGAACGATGAGCTTCCTTTTCCTGGCAACTAAACTTTCAATATTTTTTTTTTAGGTTGGGATTAAGGTTGTTTTTAAATAGGGTACCTTTATTCTATTGTTTGTAGGGTATGGGTTACCTTTAGGGTGTTGTCATGTGGTCCTAAAAAGTGGGTCAGTGTTGTGTGGAATATTTTGTTGGGTAGGGTTAGGGTTGTCTGTAAATGGATGGTATTTGTCTCATTTATGGAATATTTTGGTTTGTTTTTATTTTTGTTGCTTTCTATAATATTTTAGATGTTGTTTTCTTGTTTGTCTATGTGACATGGAATGAACACGGACAATTTAAATTATTAATTTTTGTGTGGGGAATGAATTGGTGAGTTATTGCACAGTGACAATGGTTAGATTGAATATGAAAGTGTGGAGAATGAATTGTTAACTTTTTTTGCACTTTACTTTGTATTATTGAGGTTTGTTGGTGTGTTGGTTTTGATTCATTCAATGCAATGCCTAATTTTTTTAGATTCACAGTTAGGTTCCATCATGGTGGTCATTTTTTTGACAGGGATGGACAAGTTATGTATGCTGGTTGGATTATAAAGTCCTTTGAAAATTATTACTCTGATTATTGGTCCATCAATTAATTGAAGGACATGGCAATAGAATTAGGATATAATCATAGGACAGTATTCTACCATAAGTTTTCATGGACTAGTATGGAAGATGGATTGGTGTATATTGCATTGGATGATTGTTTCTTTGAATTGATTGGTAAGTTACCTGAAGATGAGGTGATTGATATATACTGTAAATGAAAAGAAAAGGTTCACCAACTAGATTGGATACCATATGATGCATATGGTAAATGAAGGTGAAAGATTTAAGTGAGGATTCATCACAGGGTGGTAAGGAGATAGATACTTTCAATTTTGGGCCTAATGACTTATGTTTCTAGATCCAAGAACATGATAAACTCATTAAAGCCCTCACAGAAACCAAGCAAGTTGAAACAGAATGCTATCCACACATTGAAGCCCACATGCAAAACCTACTGAGTTGAAATAGAACCCCATCCCAACACTGAAGCCCATACAAAAATTACCAAACTTAAAAAAACCTAGAAACCCATACTGAAGCCCACGTAAAACTTAACCAACCTCACAGAGAAAGCCACACTGCATCCCAGATAAAAACAAAAGCTCATTCCCTAATAGAGTTCAATAGTGATGAATCAAGTAAGGATGATGATAATAATGACCTTGACTTTGTAGAGTCATAGTATGAAGATAATGATGATGATGCCTTGCTTTACAAAAGCATGTAGACTTGGGGTTTGAAAAGAATAATGAAGGTAGAGATAATGAAAAGGATGAAAGTGAACTTAGAAGCCTATGCGGCTCTGATGAGGAGGAAAAAGATAATTTTCAAGAGTTCAACCTTGACACTGACATGTCAAACCCTATGTTTGCCTTTGGAATATTGTTGTCTTGTGCCAAGGATTTAAGAGATGCTATTAGAGAATATGGCATAAAGAATCACAAAATTGAAGTTCAAGGTAAATGACAATGACATAATTAAGGTAGTTTGTAATGATAACAGCTGTAATTGGTTTGTGTTTTCTTATGAAATTAGGCCAAATTATTCAACTTTGCTATTTAAAACTTTTAGGGACAAAGACAAATGTGGTATGCATTTCGATAATATGCATATCACATCTTTTTGGTTGGCTAAGAAGTATGCATACAAGTTTAGGGAAGACCTTATTTAGAAGTACAAGTCTTTTAAGGCCATTATATTGTGAGCATGTGAAGAAGGTATCTTCTTGGTAGTTTTATAGAGCCAAGAAAAAGGCCAATGAAGGGTTGATTGGAAGTATAATTGAGCATTATAACAAAATGTGGGATTACTGTGAGGAGATTAAACCTAAGGAGTATAGTGGATGTTAAGTGTGATTTGACATTTGGGGATAATTTTATATTTAAGAGGATTTATGTGTACTTTGCAACCCTTAAAAAAGGTTTTAAGGAAGGATGCATACCATTAATTGGTACAGATGGATGTTATATGAAAGATATACATCCAGGACAACTGTTGGATGCAGTTGGGGTTGTTGGGAACAACCAAATGTTTCCTATTGCATAGGTAGTTGTAGAAGTTGAATCCTACGATTCATGGTATTGGTTCCTGGAGAGGCTGATTGAAGATGTCAAGGTTGTCAACCAACAATGCTGTACATTTATAATAGAAAAACAAAAGGGCTTAGTTGAAGCATTGCAACAGTTGATTCCTAACTCTGAACACAGATAATGTGTCAGACACCTTTACAACAACTTCAAGGCATCATTTTAAGGGTCTTGTATTGAAGCAAACTATCTGAAATGTAGCAAAGTCAAATATTGTTCCAAGGTATGTTGCCCAATTTTCAAGCAAATTATCTACAAAAATTAATATAGCTTAATGAAATGATTAATAATTAATATTTTTGAGTTTGCTTTAGGTTAAAGTTGAGATGGAGAAGATGAAACAATTGTCTCCTCAAGCTTTTTAATGGATGGTTGAGAAGGATTCTAGGCATTGATCAAGATCACACTTTTGAGTCTATCCAAAGTGTGATGTGTGAAGCTTTTAAAAAAGTGTTGAAAGATGACAAAGACAAGCTTGTAATAAGTTTGCTTGAATGTATAAGAGAGTATGTCACTGAAAAGATGTATCAAAATAAGGTTGTAGCAAAAAGGTGAATGGTGATGTTTGCGTAGGCATTGCATCACCACTTGCTTTAGAGACATGCAATTCAAAGTTAGAGTTGCAGATGGCATGAGATATGTGGTTGACCTAAAGACCTAGAAGTGTTCTTGCATAAAATGGCAGCTTAGAGGTCTCCCTTGTTACTACTCAATATCTGCAATATATACCATGGAGACTTTACAAGTAGAAGACTTTGTCAATAAATGTTAAAAGAAAAAAATCTATTTAAAGTCATACACACCATTTATGCATTCAATGAACAATAAATAGTTGTGGCCAAAAATTGGAAGACCACCTATTAAGCCACCCAAGTACCACAAGCAACTAGGGAGACCAAGGAAGGTCAGGAGGAAAAAAGCTGATGAAGTTCAAACTGTAAGGCCAACCAAGCTGAAAAGATAAGGTTTTATAATGAACTATGGTTTTTATGGGATGGAATGTCACAACTAAAGGACATGTGAGAAGAAGAAGACACGAGAAGCAAGTGTAGTAGTAATATCTTGTTCAATGTTTATTAGTTTTTTTTTAGTTCACTTTATTTCACATGTCAAGAACTTACAAAATTATTAATTTGTCATAGGCTGTAGCTGTTGAAGGGATTCCCCCACCAATGTAGGGCACATGGGAGCATTTGATTGTGGATTTTTTTAGGGAGTTTTTGTTTATCTTTTAGGATAGTGGTTAGTGATGCTGTTTTCACTTTATTTTGAAAGTGGGATGTTGGATGTAACCATTTTTCTATTCTTATATTGACCAATGTATATATGTAGATGTATAGAAATTAACTTCATGTGCAATGTTAACACCATAGGCACTTGGTTTTGATACTGTTATGTAAATGATTATTTTAGGTTTTAATTTGAAACTGCATTTCATTGTGCTTCAATTGCAATTTAAGGATGCTTGTTTCAAGTTATTCAATTATAGCTAGTTTTAATGGTTATCTTTTATATCAGTTTGCAATTTTACTAAGATTTCATTTCATTATAATCGGTGAAAAAGTAAATATAACAATAAACCTAATCAATTAGAACTATAAAACTTGTCATTTCATTCAAATATACATAACAATATCTAAAGTTTTACATTTAACAAAATAAATACACAAACAAATAAACCCAAGTCACATTTTACAATTAAACTTTTCATTTCCCATGTCCTAATGTCTTCTAAACCAATTGATGAACAACAACCACCATATTGCAAACAAACAAACCCACAATTTTTTCTCCCTTGATCTTACTTGCTTCAGCCTCCAATCCACTAATGCGCTTCAACAAGCTAAAGATTATGTCTTTTGATCTTTCACACATTGGAAGGCCATACCAAAGAAAATAATCAAATATATTATGTATCTTCTTCTTCTTTTTCCACATTCACCTTTGTCAATTTTCTGAAAGCTTCAAAAACTTTGTCAAGTAGATTGTAGAATCACACTTACATGTACCATCATTTTAATTTAACAATAATGTCAACCACCTTCATCATTTTACTCTTCTAGTATCGTACAAAGGTGTTTGACATTGTCTAAGAAAATTTTCTATTATAGTGTATATTAATTAAAAAATAATAATTTGCCCCATTAACAATAGATAACCCAAAAGCAAATGTAACGCCACACTCTTTCTCCAACCAATATTGTCTCCAATTTACCCACCGCACTTCAGACGGTATGAAGTTTTTGGTCAAACTTTCCAGGGGGTCACCTATCTCAAGAATGCTCCTACTGAAGCACGCTTAACTCCAGAGTTCTTTCTAACCCTGAAGCCAAACGCTCTTAAAAGGCCTTGGTTATGAAGAGAGGGTATTCACTTTACATTTGAACCATTACCATTTGACACTCTTCCACACCCGGGCGATGTGGGATTGGACACCGATCTCTGCCAGTAAAGTAGCTTGCCAGTGCCTCGCACCTGCCCACACTTATCCTGGCTCCAGATCCTGGTTGTCACAGCAAAACACTTAGTACTTTGACTATCAATTTATACACTATCAATTTATACAAAATTTCATCTCATACACTCCAAAGTTCATAAATTCCCAAATACCTCAAATTTCTAGAATGCATAAAAATCTTCTTCTAGGATTATGTTCTGTCCATGAAATCCTTCGAATTGCAGCCTTTCATGTTGACCAACAATCTTCAATTTGGGATTAACTGATTATATAAAGTGAGAATTTTAATGGCAACTTTTGCAAATTAGAGATAAATAGAGATGAGTTTCCCATTTTGCCCCTCAAAATGGTCTAAAAAATGGGTCATGCGGATAGCACGTGGGCTTCATCGTCTTAAAATAATGAGTACGTAAAAAAAATAGTAATTCTACAACTTTTAAGAAGATCAGGAGTCATTACTGCCTAATTCTAAATGTAAAGGGGAAAAGTGTGATAACCTTGATACGTCAAGAGGTGCTAGTGCAATTGTGTGCCTAAAAAAATGTTAGTTATAAAGCAGTTATGATATTATTCTTCATGTGCTTTTTACAATTTAGGAAAAATGGTTAATTGTGTGCTTTTCACAATATAAGAGAAGATAAAAGAATTGGGGGGTGTATTTAATTACAACTTGTAAAAACTTTTACAGACTTTTTTTAACTAAAGACTTTGGTAGACTTTAATAAACTTTTGTAGACTTTATAAAAGTATTAATGATTTTGAGTGACTTTTATAAACGTTTTTTAAAATATTTTCGTAGATTTTAAATGACTTTTAAAAACTTTTTATTTTTACTATTAAGATTTATAAATACTTCGTATATCTATCTCTTTCTCATTGCAACCATTTAATCAATGTTATATGTCGTAAATTATGCCTTATTACTCCTTTATGTTGGCTACAACAACATGTACATGCTTACTTGAGAAAATGGAGAAAAAAAAATAACTTTGATATAATAGTGATTAATAGATTAACATATAAATTATCAAAACATGAAAAAAAATTTTAATTCAAAAGAAAATGTATGATATTCATTAAATACCAAAAATATTTAATGAAAAAAGTAAAATATCTAATGTCCACCACTATGAATAATTTCAGCATCATTCCACATACTAATAGCTATATCAACCCTCAATTCATTAGCATGCTCTCGTTGTTGCATTTGAGTCTAAAAAATAGATTCAAAATCATTGTCTTGATTAACCATTATTGATGGAGATGATACATTTTCAATATCTGACTCATTTGAAAATTCATCTTAATGACATTCCTTACGAAGAAAGTTGTGTAATCTTGCTCAAGCTAACACTAGTTATGCCTGTGTATCAAATGGAAAAGGCAGAGCTAACTTGAAAATTGTTAACCATGATTTGAATATGCCAAATATCCTATTAATTACATTTCTCAAGGAAGCATGGCAAAGATTGAACACCTCATTTGTAGTTTCAGGATCACGACTTGACCAAAAAATTCTTGAAGATGATATCGAACACCTCGAAAAAGAGCTAAGAATTGACATTGATTAGGAAACCCACAATCTGCCAAAAAATATTTACATGAACAAACAATAATATTTGTACAATTAGTAAGAAATTTTTTATTTGTGTACTTAAGAAATAAAAAATGAACGTAAAAACAAATAAGTTTACAAAAAAATAATGCAATAAAAAATAGGTGGCAAAAAAAAAAAACCCTTGTGGTACTTTAAGTTCGTTGTTCCTTGATAAAGCATTATTTTACACTTTTGAATCATGACAGATCATTCCCACCCACTAAGCACATACATAAAATTCAAATCAAAATTACAAGTTGCTAAGACATTTTGCAAAATTATCCCATGACAGTTACAATAACTGCTTGTATCACGTCCACATACCATTGCTAGAATATGCGTGCCATCAATAGCTCCAATGCAATCTTGTAATAAAAAAATAAACAACAACAACAACAATAATAATTAATCATAACAACTTAAGTCACTTACTTTAAAATAAAGATAAAATCTTGTACTTTCTCTATTTTTTTTTTTGTCATTGTCGATCTAGGTTTGGCCATTATATCTATTGCAATTATGTTCAATGCCTTCAAAACCTTGTTGAAATTTTTGCTAGTAGTAAAATGTGATCAAGAAAATGTTTCTTGAATCACACAATATCAAGAATTTTGACCGATTGTGAGTAAAAATACTGCAAACATCTTCTCAATACAAAAAAAATATAGTATCATGTAAGAATTTTTTTCTCTAATGATAGTGCATAGCTTTAGTAATACATATGGATACATTCTATAACTTGTCGAAAGTTTGCTAGAATATCTTGCAATATTTTGTGTACATAATCGTATCCAATTGAGATATTCGATCGCCTAGATAAGGAAAGTTGGACATGATTATTTTGCATATTATCTATAAGCTCATTTAGCTTATAAATAATTTTTACCAATGATATCAATAAACACTTTATGGCTTCAACCAATTCTTCGTTGTTCTTTTTGTCTTCCATCTCTTTTTCTTCAATTTGTTTTTTACCCTATTTCAACATCATCATGCATGTTGGAATTAGACATCATAAAAATTGAATCACCTGAGAAAAAATTAAATTCACTTATGTTCATGTTTTATGCATTTTTCATAAATGGATATAATTAAAATTTTACAAAAACAAAATATTAAAAAAGTTAAAAACTAGTAATGAAATTCATAAACTACAGAAAATAATTCATTAAGAAGTTAAAAATCATAATGAAATTCTCAAACAATAATAATCAAAAAATAATCTAAAACATTACTAATGTATTAAAATAAACAATTCATTCTTCCAATTCAAAATTTATCCACTCGGAATGCTCTTCATGTGTCATTTTCAAGAATTACATCTTTTATACTCTAGGATTAAGCAACTTAAGCGTCTTGAAACGAGCACGATTATCCAAATTTAGAACTCCTTGATCACATCCCAACAACGCTGATGTCTGATGTTACTTGAATCAATATTTTGTTTAAACTTACTGATAGTTTGAGTGAGCTTGTTTATAGCATCCGAGTGACTTCTATTAACTTCAACTGAGCCTGATTTTCCATCAACTTACATTCTATTTCTTTTTCTAGCTATTGAAAGAACTTCTGAATTCATAGGCTGTGGCAATCGCGTAAATATGGAGATTGTGGTAAAGTGTCATGTGCATCACTTTGTAAGAATGTCTCAGTCAATGGATCATACTCTAAGTCATCTAAACCTCTAACTCTATTGTCTGCTACATTAAATGTTCTTGCATCTGTTTGTTCTCCTAATCCAATTAAGTGTGACCCCATTGCGATGCTATTTCCAATTGCAATTTCCAAATCTTCATAGTCCAAAGTGTCAGTGTGATAAATTGTTTGAGTAGGAAGAGACTGAAAAGAAAAGAAATTACTATTAATATATGAAACATGTCCATCCCTAGTATATATTTATACGTCATATATACTAAAATAAAATTCATAGATGTATTAAACAAAAAGCTTAAAAAATCTCACCTTAAAGTACTCATCCCATGTTTCATTACTAGCAGTGAGTTTCTTTGTAACAGGATCCCATCCAAATCTAGAGTTATTTTTCATAAGCTGAGAATAGTTGGTATATCGTACCCTAAACCATTTCATAAGACTTAAATATTCTTTATAAGTCATTTGAATCTTAAAACTTTCATTAAAGATGGGGAATATCTTTCTTTCGACTGTTTGTTTGCCAAATGAACCGTTTTTGTCATGCCATCCATGTTTGGCAGAGTCAACAAGAAGCCTTAATAATTCATTGCTTTCTTCCATTGTCCACACTTTATATTTTTCAGTACTTTTCCCTTTTTCGTTTTTCATTTCCTTAGTTTGAGTCTTCCATTAAATTACTAAATTGACATGAAATTTAATAAGCAATTATAGTATAGCTCTAGTATTAACTATAACAAGTTTCAAATATTGAAAACACCCAGTAGTCTTTACACCAACAACAAGTTCTGGCACAACTCGAAAAATCTGCTTTCCTCATAAGCTACAAAAGCATATCAATGATGTATAAATTACATTAAATGTATAAGACTTCTTGACTGGCAATATGAAGGTTTATAGTATTTACTTGAGGGGTTCACCTCTGTGATTCATGTGTACTTTGACTACACCCTTCTTTGGCACTTCCATAAATAATTTTACTTAACTAATAGAATAGTATACTTCCAATGCACCACAACTTCTGTATGAAAGTTACCATTTGAATGAGGCAAGTTAAGAGTTCTAAAATTGACAAATAAGTTGTATAAGATATGAGAGAAAAAGATATGAATATTAGCCAAAGGACATAGTATATCCAAAAGAATTCCAAATTTCCTAGAAGTGTCTGTTTAAGATCCTAATTGGATCAATCATCCTAATCGGATATCAATAGGATATGTTCCTTTTTAGGGAATAAGGGAAGGATCAGGGTGAAAACTTAACCATATGAAGATGATAAAGTATTTGATTTCAAGTGTGGACTTTACAAACCCAATTAAGCCTTTCTAAAACATCTTGGTAGAGGATTTCTCATCCTTGGAAGCTTGAAGCATTGAATAATACTCTTAAATAAAGTTATGTCAATTATCAAAAAAGGGAAAATTAATATTTATTGAAAATTAATAAAGAAGTGGCTTGAAATATTGTAAAAGTGTTATATTGGTGTCTGTAATGGATTCAAAAAAATAGCACATCAACACTACGGTGGTCTTGAGCTATAGGGTAAAAGACATTATAATCATCACCAGGTTAATTTAGTATCCCATTGCACTTTCCTATACCTCTGTTATTCTACTTTCTCTTTATTTTTTTTCGTGTTCTATTTTTTTTTCTTTTGATTATGAAGTTCAATGATGAAACAACAACCATGAAGGAATAAGCCATTTTTTATGTTCTTGACTTTGATTAATGGCCAAGAACTTCCTAGCTAAGAACCTTGAAATCGGTGGTTGAATTCAAACTATCCGATTCATATAAAAAACAGTTGACCAATGTATATTTTAATTGAATCCACATAAACTATCTATTAAATGGTATTACATTGGGTATATAATGGTCTCTGACTATCTCAGATTCTATTAATTGAAGATTGTATTTTTCAGCTACAAAACTTCTCTTGTTCAAATATCTTACATGTAAACTATCTACTCGACGTTTTGAAACCATATTTTATTAAAAAAATTCTAAAAAAAAATTGAAGAGTGAGAACTAGTAAATACCTATATAAATGAGTAGGAACACGTTGAACATACGAAGAAGAACCTTATTGCTTGGTTGTTCTCTGTCTTTTCTTTTCTCTAAAAAGTCTATGAAAATTTAGAGAGAGAATGAGAAACAAATATTGAGATTGAATATATATACTCCTCACCCAAAAGTCTACAAAAGTCAATAAAAAGTTATTTTCTTTAAAAAGTAAAGTTTAGATTGAATACATGTAGACTTTGTGGACTCTTAAAAAGTTATAATTAAATACCTCATGACTATTCTAGACTTTTTAAAAGTTTAGAAAAGATTTTATTGAATACTCCATGACTTTTAAAATATTTTAAAAGTTTTAATTAAATACACCCAAACTTTTTAAATAGATAGAAGTCATTCAATGTCATGATTAAAAACAACTTTGTTAGTAAAAGTAATGCCAAAACTTCAGGTTGGAAAATATTTTTTCAAAAAAATTCCAATTTTTTTTCCCATCTATAGGTCAAGGCCATCAACTACAACTGGCCAAGAAATATTTCTTCAAAAATCCTATAAAATATTTTTCAAACTTTGAGTTGAGTTTGACGAACCCAAGTAGTTGAGAAACATAAATATATATTTTTTATTGACAATATTAATTTTAATTTCAATACAAAGAGTTTTTTGTAGTCTTTTCTTTATTATTATTATTATTATTGACAATATCTGTTTACAAGAATG
The DNA here is from genome assembly GCA_003254975.1 of Ochetophila trinervis. Lineage (NCBI taxonomy): Eukaryota > Viridiplantae > Streptophyta > Magnoliopsida > Rosales > Rhamnaceae > Ochetophila > Ochetophila trinervis. Next base: position 74,081 of record QANX01004303.1, on the reverse strand, counting down.
GACACTGGAGTTTAATCTAGCTTTGTAAAAATCCACTAATGCACAAGTGTGGATTCGGCTAATTGGTTTGTGTTGGGATTTTTGGCATTTGCAAATTCTCTTAGATATTGCAAGAAAGGTGGGAGTTTCTTTAAAATTTGATGAGGCTACTCTCAATGGTGATTTCGGTCACTATGCTTCAGATTTTGGTGGATGTGGATTTGGCTTATGATCTTTCTAATTTCGTTGTGCTGGATGTAGATGGCTTGGATTATGAAGTAGAATTTTTTTTTTTTATGAAAGATTACCTTTGTTTTGCTCTGCATGCAATAACGTTGGTCAAGCACTCACTACATGTAGACTCTTATAGCGAGAATGTTTTGCTTTTTAGGTTACAAATGATACGAAGTATAAGCAAGCTTTTGCTTCGAAGGTTCCTTTAGAGACTAAAGTGATTACCAAGTCAGGTGAGACATCAAATGTTGCTACTAAACTGGATTCGAAGCCAACAAAACACCAGTGGTGATTTATGGGAGGGCATTAGAGGTTAGGGGTGGCAATGCAGGGTAACAACTGGCGGATAGGCCTGGAGTCTCCACTAATAATGCTTTTATTGTGCTTTAGTGACAAAGATATCTTACCTGCTGGGCAGTCATCGACCTTGCAACATGTTTTTTTTCAAAATTTCCAAGTTTTCGTATAACAAATATGGAGGAATTGGATGTGGTCCTTTGCGAGATTCTCAAAAAATCTTAGGCAGATAAGGTAGATAAGGAATCTTCGGATATAATTAAGGAAGCAGATGAGGGGCTCCAACTCTTGTTATTGGCATAAAAGGATTCATCTCTAAGTATGGAGGTTTCTACGAAGCAGGATGCCTCAAGGACACCAGCAAGTGCAGGGTTTAGGTCATCAATGTTGCAGATTACTTCTATTCCGTTAGAAGAGAGGGTTTTGTCAACAACCATTGTGCCTTTTGAGGAGGAAGCGCCTGTTAGGGGTGGAAAGATTTGGTGTCGGGGAAGCCTTGCTAAGAATATGGGTCAGCGGACGAAGTTAGAGGAAGGAGGTCATAAGCCTTTAAGAAGGGTGTCATCCTCAAATATTAAATGAAGTACTTTTATTGGCATTGCAGAGGTATTAGAAATGAGGATACGCAATTAGCTTTAAAAACTTTTTGTTTTCATCATAGTTCGGACATTCTTTGCCTTGCAGAGCTGTTAGTGGCACGATCTTCTATTCTTGGATCTTTTTGGCAACCTTTAGGTTTGGTGTTGCTGGATTCTAACGTGGTTTGTAATGAGAATTCTACTTTGTGTGGGTGCTTGTTCGCTTGGATAGTTTTTTCTAAAAAGGAGTAGCATATCACGATTAGTTGTTCTTTTTATTCTAAGAATGTTTATTTCACTTTAGTTTATGCCAGTATTTTTTATCGGCATCAGAGATGCTTATGGTCTTCTCTAGTTCACCTTAGCAATTCTTTACTGGGTCTTTGGGTTGTTATTGGTGACTTTAATGCTATTTTGGGATTACATGAGAAAACAAGTCCTATTTCTTGTAAGATTTCATTTAGAGAGTTTCAGAATACGGTTGACAATTGTAATTGGTTTGCATATTGACACCAAGGTACGGTTTTTACTTGGGCAAGACATGGTCATGTAATCCCAAAATTTCGAAGGTGAAAGATGCAGCTACTATTGATCAGTTTTGACCTATTATGCTTAACAATTTTATCTTCAAGGTCATCACTAAGATTCTAGCTAATTGGCTAGCTGTCATTGCTCATAAGGTGGTTTCTCCAAATCATTTTGGGTTTATCAAAGGTCGTTACATTCAGAATTGTATTGTAATAGCTTCAGAATGTGTGAATTTATTGGACCAGAAATATTTTGGAGGTAATATAGCTATGAAGATAGACATTCGAAAGGCCTTTGGCACTTTAAATTGGGATTTCTTGGTGGCAGTTCTTAAGCTTTTGGGTTTTTTGATATTTTTTGTGCTTGGATTTATAACATTTTGTCCTCTGCTAAAATTTTAGTGCTTATAAATGGATCTCCTTGTGGCTATTTTTTATGCACGAGGGGTGTTAGACAAGGCGATCCACTTTCGCCTTTGTTATTTTGCATTGTGGAGGATTTTCTAAGCTGTCTTTTGTTGCATAAGGTTCAACATCAAGAGTTGATTCCTATTTCGGCTACTCGTGGTGTTGCTACTCCTTCTCATATTTTGTATGCCGATGATATTCTTCTATTCTGTAGAGGTTCTTCATCCAATATTAGAAAGGTTGTGGAGGTTTTCTAGATTTATGGTAGCATGGCCAATCAACATATGAATTGGGAGAAGTCTCACATCTTTTTGAGTAAGCATATTTCAACTTCTAGACAGTCTCGGATGGTGTAGGAAGTTGGTATAAAGTATGGCTTTTGCCTTTTTTGTATTTGGAGGTGCCTTTGTTTACGGGTCAGCCTAAGGTCTTACATCTTAAGCCGATTGCAGATAAAATATTAGGGCATTTTGATGCGTGGACTGGTCGGGTTTTGTCTTATGCCGAGTGGATCTGTTTGGTTAATTCAGTCATAGTTTCATCTTTTGTTCATTCATTCATGATTTACAAGTGGTCGAGAGACCTTTTGAAGCATATGCAGAAAGCCATTCGTAATTTTATTCGAACATGATCTATTAATGATTCTTCGGGATTACATGTTTCTTAGGTTCAATTTGTAAACCATTGAAGCTGGGATGTTTGGGTATCAAGAATTTGAAGCTTTTTAATTTCACGTTGTTCAGCTCCTTAGCTTGGAAAATTTTGACAAATTTTTCTTTTGAGTTTAACTTTATATGAGCTAGGTCAAAAGGTAAGTTTCAAACTCGTTTTTATCTAAGATCTTCAGTTTGGGCCTCCGTAAAACTGATTATGGCAGATCTATACTCTGAGAGTGTGTGGCTCATTGGACGACATTCTAAGGTTAAATTTTGGATTGATAATTGGTTGGGACAACCTCTTATTGCTATTCTTCGTTTGAGTGACTTTGTCTAGGATCTGGATATAATTGTGTGCCATTTCTTGGATAATGAAGGAAATTGGTTATTGCTGGTGGAATTTAAAGAGCATTTTCCCGAGGTGGCTAGGAAAATGGAGGAAATTAAAATGTTTGTTTGGGAGTTTGATCGTTTGGTTTGGAAATATTTAAAAACTGGGAATATTGTTTGTAAGGATGTGTATTCTCATTTCCATTATTCTTTGATAGCTAGTGGTTGGGAACGATATCTTTGAAAACCTTTTATTCCCCTTTCCCAGAGTATTTTTTATTCTACTAAGGATGAGATGTATTACTTTAGCTTCCCGGTGTTATCTATGTAAAGTTGCGGGGGAGGATTTGGATCATCTTTTTCTGCATTGTGATTATGCTTTTGCCGTGTGGGATTACCTTGGTAACATGCTTGAAATAAAGGTGTGTACTTCGGGTACAATCTTGGTAGCTTGTAGTATAAAGTGGAGTCCTCAAATTTTAAATTTGTGGATTGCTGGGATTGTTTCTGGTTTTAATATGATATGGTTTGCAAGAAATCTACTTTTGCATGCAAGGGTTTTTATTCCAGTTTCAAAGGCTTTTTCTTTTAGATCGGGTGCAATTAAATTTGAAAATTTGAAACAAACATGTAAAGTGTGTAATTCTGCTCAGGATTTGGTTATTGCTCATTGGCTTGGTGTGGAACCTGTTTTCCCCAAGGCTCCGAAAATAATTTTGGCCCTTTGGGTTTTTCCACGGCCTAATTGGATTACAGTAAACACATATGGGGCAGCTTTGGGTAGCCTGGGTTTAGCAGGAAGATGAGGGATTTGTAGAGGTTTTGTTACAGGTTGTTTTGTGTTGCAGATTTGTGATCTTTATGCCTTTGAAGCGGAGCTGCTAGCTATTATGCATGCACTATAATGTGCGAAAGTTAGAATTTGACATCATATTTGGTTGGAAAGTGATTCTATTTATGTGGTGAAGCTTTTAATGACTCGTTCTGACAAGGTTCCATGAAGATTTCAATCGCGAGGGTCTTTATGCTTGGATTTTATTGCTGATATTCAGTTTCAAGTGTCGCATATTTATAGAGAAGGTAATAGAGTGTCATATATTCTTTCAAAGCATGTTCTTGAGATTTCACAGGAAGCTTGGTGGTCGTCTATTCCACTTTTCTGTACATCAGCTTATCATGAGGATTTGTCTGGTCAGGAAGCTTATAGATTTGTTTAGACTGGTTTTGCATGTATGTTTTAGGTTTCACTTTAGTTGGTTATTTTTCGGTTTCTTGTATTTTGATTTTCAGATTTGGTTATTACTTTTTCATTTTTTTTAATAAAGCTTGCTTGTTCAGCTTTGAGTGTGGGGGTGCCAACCTAGTTGGAATGCCTACTCTCTAAGCTTTTTAAGTAAATCATTTTGATTATTATGTCTATGGTTGTTTTGTTTTGTTTAAGGTTTTTATGGTTTTGTTTATGGTATTTTGGTGTTTGGTTTCTTTACCATTCAAAATAGTGATTTAAATGGTGGAGTTGATTATATTATTTACAAATATTTGAAGGATTAATATTTACCCTACATTATTTTACTTCAAAACTTAAAAAATTTACTATTACTTAAAGTTTTAATATTTACATTATATTTAAATATAACCATAAGGCAAATAGCTCTTAGTGTATACATTTTCCTCATGAAAGAGATTGACTTCACATCAATCTCTAATAGGAGCCAAGCATACAAGTTGTTGATCCATCTTAATATAACATGCCACAATCTCCATTGCAAAAAAACCACCAAAAAAAAAAATTGTGTTAAAACATGTAACTTTCATTAACTTTGAACTAGGTTTGGTCATCAATTAGGTTCAGTCAATATTTTTTCCTTTTTTGCAACCCGAGTTTAACCAAACCAATGGAAGAAACCATACCAAACCAAATCGAACTGACCATCATCAGTTCAGATAAGTTCGGTTTGGTTAGTTATATTATTTTGTTATTTAAAAAATTATTAATATGTTTTAGTAATTTGAATTTATTATCATTAATATCTTAAACTAGATAATTTAAAAATATAAAATATACTTAAAATATAATAAATATATTAAAAAATTGTATATATAAATTTATATATTTTATTTGGTTTGATTTAGTTTGAGTTAAAAATTATCATAACTGAACCATACCGACCATAGCTAAAATCCAAACCAAACAACTTCAATTCGGTCGGTTCGGATCGGTTTTTGTCCATCCTACTTTGAACTTAGTGGTAATTTTATTACTTAAACTTACTCATTCTCTTATGTCTAGCAACCTTTAAATAGTGTACAACGCAGTGGATAGCAATATTGAGATGCCGCAGACGGAAGAGTCACAACCATCTCATTATTGACTTTGGTATGTCCTTCTAGCACTAGTTTCACCCCATCAATATTAAAATTTTCTCCATCACAAGTATCATATCATCCCCCACCAGCATGACCATCACGAGGTAGTAGTCGATCAACACCAACAGCATCAATGGGTAGTGGATCATGCTCACAAGGTGATGGCAGTTGTGGATCATGCTCATGAGAGGACGGCGGTCGTGGATCATCCAATACCTGTCATGTAACGCCACACTCTCTCTCCAACCAATATTGTCTCCAATTTAGCCACCGCACTTCAGACGGTATGAAGTTTTTGGTCAGACTTCCCAGGGGGTCACCCATTCTAGAAATGCTCTCACTGGAGAGCGCTTAACCCCAGAGTTCTTCCAACTCTGAAGCCAAACGCTTTGAAAAGATCTTGGTTGTTAAGAGAGTGTTTACTTTACATTTGAACCATTACCACATGACCCCCTTTCCACACCCGGGCGATGTGGGATAGGACACCGATCTCTGCCAGTAAGGTAGCCTGCCAGTGCCTCGCACCCGCCCACACTTACTCTGGCTATGCCAGTAAGGTAGCCTGCCAGTGCCCTTTGCACCCGCCCACACTTACTCTAGCTTTTTAGATCCGGGTCGTCACAATCCACCCCCCTTTGGGGCCCAGCGTCCTCGCTGGCACATTTCCGGCCGGGTACAGGCTCTGATACCATTTGTAACACCACACTCTCTCTCCAACCAATATTGTCTCCAATTTAGCCACCGCACTTCAGACGGTATGGAGTTTTTGGTCAGACTTCTCAGGGGGTCACCCATCCTAAGAATGCTCCCACTGGAGCACGCTTAACCCCAGAGTTCTTCCAACTCTGAAGCCAAACGCTCTGAAAAAGCCTTGGTTGTTAAGAGAGTGCTTACTTTACATTTGAACCATTACCACATGACCCCCTTTCCACACCCGGGCGATGTGGGATTGGACACCGATCTCTGCCAGTAAGGTAGCCTGCCAGTGCCTTGCACCCGCCCACACTTACTCTGGCTATGCCGGTAAAGTAGCCTGCCAGTGCCCTTTGCACCCGCCCACACTTACTCTAGCTTTTTAGATCCGGGTTGTCACATGTCATATATAGAATTTGAGTGTGGGAGGTAGTCCACATAAGGAATAATTTTTTTTATTTTAATTTTATAAATAATTAAAACACATTCATAAAAATTCCATACTTAGTCATGTAGGGTATCCATGGTCACATCGCACATGACTTTTATGTGCCAGCTTGTAGTGGCTACAACATCTCTTTTTGATGCTCAATGCAATCTAGCCGAGCATCGATGCAGTCTAATTGTCCACTAGTAATGTCGATCTTCTATACAATGGGTAGTCAATAAATTACATTATTATGACAACAAAAATATAAAATTAAATAAGCTATGATGACACTTATAATCAAAATTGTATGATAAGAGAAAGAGAAACCCTTAAAATCATATATTTTAGGCTCTTTATGCATTGCATTTTACTAAGATTGAAGACCATGTACAATAAATCAACTGCCTTCTTGTAGATCAATTGCTTCCATATGGTATTTATCTGCGCCTTTTTAAATAATCTACTGAGTGTTATAAATCTCATATTGATCCCACCTTATGGGCCACACATAGAAGCCTATTGTTCAAAAAGTATATAAAGACTACATCATGCGAATCCTTGAACTCCGTCTCCATAATTAATGACCAATTTATTGGTCTTTATGGTTTTCATCTTATTGAAAGTATGTTTGATATGATTGCTTGTCACACCTTTGATCTTTGCATAAGCTGTCTTAGAATTTTCAAACATCAATCTAGTTATCAATGTATCGTCCACCAAGGCTAGAACTCCATAGCCACAGTGTCATTGTACTCTACCCTCCTAAATGACAGTAGGTGTACCAATCTTTATGAAATCTCTAATGATAATATGTCAAAGAAATGGACAAAGCACATTTTCTAACATTCCACAAGCTGAGCCATTATCAACTTTTTTCTTATGTTCTAAATAGCTTTTTAAGCATTATCGTTCGACTCTATTTTGGCTTTAAACTATCATTGTCCTTGAAAAACTGCTTAGGAGCATAACCCTAAATATAAACAAAACAATTACAAACTATTCCTACATTTGAAAATAAATAACTATTATGAAACATCATAGCACACCATATGGAAATTATCACAAAACAATTACAAAGCACAATTACAAATTAACTAAATTAATCGCCACAAAATAATCTAACATTTGAAAATGATAACAACATAAAAGGATCATAAAAACAATACAAAAAAAAAATTCCCAAACTCTTCAAGTTGGGGAATGCAACTCTGAGTCAGAAAAAAATAACCGCAAATTGAGGACAAAAAATTTATGTATTTGTGAAATGTTAAAACTAAAGATTTTAAGTTCTTAAAAAACAAATACAAGTTGTTTTTGTATTTTCTACAAAAAAAAAAAAAAATCGACTGTCAATATTTTTATAAATTTAGATTTAGGATATTTCTGTTCGTACCAACATTTTTATCCTTGCGCACAATCACTCTGCAAAGAATGATAGTTTATTACCTTGTTAGACAATTCTTCGAAATTTTTATAAATATATGAAAATATAAAGGGTACAAACGCTATGTAAAGAGAAATAAATAAATAAATAAAAATTAATAAAAAATCGAAATTTTGAGGTAAACTAAAATGTATTTTAGCAAAATATTCAAAATAGCTGGAAAAGATTTTATTTTATTAATTTATATTTTTCTTATTAAGANCCACACTCTCTCTCCAACCAATATTGTCTCCAATTTAGCCACCGCACTTCAGACGGTATAGAGTTTTTGGTCAGACTTCCCAGGGGGTCACCCATCCTAGAAATGCTCTTACTGGAGAGCGCTTAACCCCATAATTCTTCCAACTCTGAAGCCAAACGCTTTGAAAAGATCTTGGTTGTTAAGAGAGTGCTTACTTTACATTTGAACCATTACCACATGACCCCCTTTCCACACCCGGGCGATGTGGGATAGGACACCGATCTCTGCCAGTGCCTCGCATCCGCCCACACTTACTCTGGCTATGCCAGTAAGGTAGCCTGCTAGTGCCCTTTGCACCCGCCCACACTTACTCTAGCTTTTTAGATCCGGGTCGTCACAATCCACCCCCTTGGGGCCCAGAGTCCTCGCTGGCACATTTCCGGCCTGGTACAGGCTCTGATCCCATTTGTAACGCCACACTCTCTCTCCAACCAATATTGTCTCCAATTTAGCCACCGCACTTCAGACGGTATGGAGTTTTTGGTCAGACTTCTCAGAGGGTCATCCATCCTAAGAATGCTCCCACTGGAGCACGCTTAACCCCAGAGTTCTTCAAACTCTGAAGCCAAACGCTCTGAAAAAGCCTTGGTTGTTAAGAGAGTGCTTACTTTACATTTGAACCATTACCACATGACCCCCTTTCCACACCCGGGCGATGTGGGATTGGACACCGATCTCTGCCAGTAAGGTAGCCTGCCAGTGCCTCGCACCCGCCCACACTTACTCTGGCTATGCTGGTAAGGTAGCCTGCCAGTGCCCTTTGTACCCGCCCACACTTACTCTAGCTTTTTAGATCCGGGTTGTCACATGTCACATATAGAATTTGAGTGTGGGAGGTAGTCCACATAAGGAATAATTTTTTTTATTTTAATTTTATAAATAATTAAAACACATTCATAAAAATTCCATACTTAGTCATGTAGGGTATCCATGGTCACATCGCACATGACTTTTATGTGCCAGCTTGTAGTGGCTACAACATCTCTTTCTGATGCTCAATGCAATCTAGCCGAGCATCGATGCAGTCTAATTGTCCACTAGTAATGTCGATCTTCTATACAATGGGTAGTCAATAAATTACATTATTATGACAACAAAAATATAAAATTAAATAAGCTATGATGACACTTATAATCAAAATTGTATGATAAGAGAAAGAGAAACCCTTAAAATCATATATTTTAGGCTCTTTATGCATTGCATTTTACTAAGATTGAAGACCATGTACAATAAATCAACTGCCTTCTTGTAGATCAATTGCTTCCATATGGTATTTATCTGCGCCTTTTTAAATAATCTACTGAGTGTTATAAATCTCATATTGATCCCACCTTATGGGCCACACATAGAAGCCTATTGTTCAAAAAGTATATAAAGACTACATCATGCGAATCCTTGAGCTCCGTCTCCATAATTAATGACCAATTTATTGGTCTTTATGGTTTTCATCTTATTGAAAGTATGTTTGATATGATTGCTTGTCACACCTTTGATCTTTGCATAAGCTGTCTTAGAATTTTCAAACATCAATCTAGTTATCAATGTATCGTCCACCAAGGCTAAAACTCCATAGCCACAGTGTCATTGTACTCTACCCTCCTAAATGACAGTAGGTGTACCAATCTTTATGAAATCTCTAATGATAATATGTCAAAGAAATGGACAAAGCACATTTTCTAACATTCCACAAGCTGAGCCATTATCAACTTTTTTCTTATGTTCTAAATAGCTTTTTAAGCATTATCGTTCGACTCTATTTTGGCTTTAAACTATCATTGTCCTTGAAAAACTGCTTAGGAGCATAACCCTAAATATAAACAAAACAATTACAAACTATTCCTACATTTGAAAATAAATAACTATTATGAAACATCATAGCACACCATATGGAAATTATCACAAAACAATTACAAAGCACAATTACAAATTAACTAAATTAATCGCCACAAAATAATCTAACATTTGAAAATGATAACAACATAAAAGGATCATAAAAACAATACAAAAAAAAAATTCCCAAACTCTTCAAGTTGGGGAATGCAACTCTGAGTCAGAAAAAAATAACCGCAAATTGAGGACAAAAAATTTATGTATTTGTGAAATGTTAAAACTAAAGATTTTAAGTTCTTAAAAAACAAATACAAGTTGTTTTTGTATTTTCTACAAAAAAAAAAAAAAAAAATCGACTGTCAATATTTTTATAAATTTAGATTTAGGATATTTCTGTTCGTACCAACATTTTTATCCTTGCGCACAATCACTCTGCAAAGAATGATAGTTTATTACCTTGTTAGACAATTCTTCGAAATTTTTATAAATATATGAAAATATAAAGGGTACAAACGCTATGTAAAGAGAAATAAATAAATAAATAAAAATTAATAAAAAATCGAAATTTTGAGGTAAACTAAAATGTATTTTAGCAAAATATTCAAAATAGCTGGAAAAGATTTTATTTTATTAATTTATATTTTTCTTATTAAGAAAACAGAGGAACGAAGATGGAGATTGGGAATGCTGATTGCTGGAAACTGAAAACAGCTGTGAAAAACAGGACTGCAGGAACACACACCACATTTCAAGACTCCAGTCCATCACACACCACCACTGTCTTTTATTTGTTTTTTTCTTTTTGGCCAAATTTAGTATAAATTCAAGTCCCTTCCTATTTTTATATTGTCTTTCTTGGTTTGTTTTCTCAACAATATAAAGGAAGATCAAAACCAAAACCAAACGGATTGTGGAAAGAGAGGGAGAGAGAGAGAGAGAGAGAGAGATAGATGGGTAGAGGGGGATTGAGAGAGGAAAAAGAAGGAGGAGTTATGGCCTCCGACTTCTTCTGGTCCTATACGGATGAACCCCACGCTTCTAGGCGCCGTCAGATCCTCTCTCACTACCCTCAAATCAAGGAGCTCTTCGGCCCTGACCCCTGGGCATTCCTCAAGGTAATTTTTATTTTTTTTTAAACTCTTATTTTCTTTATGTCAAATGTGACTATTGTGCTTGCTTATTGATGGGTTTTTGTTGGGTTTGGATCTAAGATGATTTGGTTCTGTCTCTGGATCTGATTTTGATGGAAAAGATGTTCCTTTTCTCTGGATTTGGGTCTGTAATTGTCGTCCTGCATTATCGTTTGCCCTATGTTGCAATGTGCATCCAATGATTAGTGTGAGGCTTTTTTTTGTTGTTGTTCTTGCGTAGTTGGAGAACTTACATAATTCAGCTTCTCATTTGCACATTGCACAATTCTTTCTAAATCCTGTGGTTTTTGTTTGGCTTCGCAAATCTGATAAAAAAAAGTTTCCATCTTTTTTGTTTGTTTGGCTTTGTAAATTTATAGAAGAATTGTTTCGGTCGTTTCTTTTGGAGCAACTGATTTCGATTTAAAATTATTCTTGAATCCCAGATCCATTTTCCAATGTTAAGTGGTTGTAGATAGATATTCAATGGCGATCTTACGTGCTACTTAATGATCAGATATCTTATATGTAGTCAAATGGCCGAGTCCCATTTGGAAGTCCTTTACTAATTTACTAAGTTCTTACCACTGCAACTATAACGTACTTTTTGTTGTATTCCTTTGGGATAAGGAATCAGGACAACTTCACTATTTTTCTTTAGTAGTACAACTTCATTCATTCATCGTAATGGAGTAATGGCAAACTAGATTCAAGATGCTGTCTATTTGTTTGCAAACAATTATTATTTTACCTTTTTTTTTTTTTTTTGTAGGTTTCTCTGTATGTAACTTTTTTTCACTATAAAAAAAAGTGCAAAGGCTTGAGCATCTTTTTTCTTTTCATCCATATTGATGACCAGTAAGCAATCCTTAGATGTGCAAAATGTGGCATCTTTTGATTGGGTTGTGTTGCATCTCATTCTAAAGTATTTTGAAAACACCACTTTTGGTAGCCTGACAATTATCTATATAAAACGTGTAGGTTTCTTAGTGAGTATTTGTGAATTTGCTTTATTTTGTTTGTTTTAAAGTCTTGAAGCGATAAGACTAAATGAGTTTTTCAAGTGTTACGCAAGTTTATTCATATGCATTGAGATTAATGAGATTGCATAGTACTAACAACAAGTCCACAATGCCTGTGCACTAATTATTTCCTATATTTGTAGTTTTACTATTAAAAATATGATGAATGCTGCTTTATCGAAATGGGTATTATATTGTGTCAGTTGGTAAAAAATATTTGTTTTGGGGGAAATTGATACACAGCGAGGATAAAATTATTTTGATAGGAGCTGTCTGGATTTAAAAGTTTGGTTCTTTATTTTCAATCCTGCATGGTATTTGATGGTTGTTATGTTTCTGGGGCAACATTTGTTCTTATAAATTGTGCTTACTCATTCAGTACATAAGTTTCTGACTTTTTTTATGTAAAAGGATCTTAGTATGCACTAAAACTATAGCGGTTGGGCCTATCCACCTTATTTGTTCCATGATCTAAGGGTCTACTGGAGCTAGCCACTCCATTCAATTAGCCAAGATTCTGACTGATATGGAATCACTGGTTTAAAGAGACATTTGTTGGTTCTTGAATGTATCTTTAACTTTTTTTTTCTTTCTTTTTTTCCTGGTAAATTTTTTGTTTAACTTTATAAATAATTTTTTTTTTCCTTTTTCCTTTTCTTCAAATTAAATTGGGACTTTCATTTTATGATATTATGAGCTATTGTTTGATGAGATCTTGGGTTTATGTCTCTGAAATGCACTTTGTTGTGCAGATTATTGTGGTTGTTTTGCTTCAGTTTTGGACTGCTACCTCCCTCGGGAATGCAGGATGGCTGAAGATACTGGCAATAGCCTACTGCTTTGGTTCATTTCTCAACCACAATCTATTCTTGGCCATCCATGAGCTCAGTCACAATCTTGCCTTCTCTACTCCAATCTACAACCGTTGGCTTGGGATTTTGGCTAATCTCCCAATTGGAGTGCCCATGTCAGTGACCTTCCAAAAGTATCATCTAGAGCACCATCTCTACCAAGGAGTAGATGGCATTGACATGGATATTCCAAGCCACGCCGAAGCCCACTTGGTTAGAAATGTAGTGGCAAAAGCTATCTGGGTTCTCTTTCAACTCTTCTTCTATGCTATTCGGCCTCTTTTTCTCAAACCAAAACCCCCTGGTATTTGGGAATTTATAAACTTTACCGTTCAAATAGGCCTCGACTTTACTATGGTTTATTTTTGGGGCTGGAAAAGTTTTGCCTATCTGATTCTCTCCACATTTGTTGGGGGTGGGCTGCACCCAATGGCTGGCCATTTTATCTCAGAGCATTATGTGTTCAAGCCCGGGCAAGAGACATATTCTTACTATGGTCCCCTGAATCTTCTTACTTGGAGTGTTGGCTACCATAATGAACACCATGATTTCCCAAGAATTCCTGGTAGCAAGCTCCATAAGGTGAGGAAGATTGCACCGGAATATTATGAGGGGTTGGAGTCGTATGATTCTTGGAGTCAAGTCATATACATGTATATAATGGACCGTGCGGTTGGGCCATTTAGCCGGATGAAGAGAAAACCAAAGAAATCAGAATAGGTACTCTCTTCAGTATTTCCATGATTTTTGGCTCTCCTTTATTGGTTCTTATAGAGTTGCTCAAATTAATTTATATTTTTTCTATAACATATTTGCTAATGTTTGTAACAATTTTTGAGGGATTAGGGTCTCTTGTGTAGTTTTAGACTTCAAACTGAAAAAGGAGTAAGTTATTTGTTCATTAAGATTTCACGGATGACTTTTGAATCTGAGTTGTATATTGGGAAAAGCTTATGTATTAAAATATGCCCCTTCTGTCTTTTATTTTCTTATCATTTTTTTTTTCCTTTTATTTATATTTATTATTTTTGTTTTATTTTTGTCTTCAAGCCAAGCACAACATTGTGATGTGATGTGCATAAACCAATTATGAATCTAGTGCTGTTCTCAAGATTCAGAGGTCTGGTTTGATCTACACTGTTCGTTTAAGCTCCATACTGTTGCATGGTTTAATGGGAGCTCTCTAACTAGACAATTAATAACAAAAATTGTACTCTGTCGTAGTTAGCATTATTTATTATTATTTTTTTGGCAATAAGGAGTTAGCATTATTGTAAAACAAAAATATTATTCATTACCACTTTTGGCAGCTGTGGTGGTGAGTTTTTATGTAAGCCTTATGGATTTTGCTGTATTTCTGCGTAGGGTTTAATTTTGAAAATGTCCAAATAAAAGCTAACTAATAAAACCACCATGTATAAATGCAAAAGCTAACTATGGGTCTGTCCAACTCCATCAGCTTCTACTTTTATCCCCAAAAAATAAAAATAAAAATAAAAAAAACTCCATCAGCTTCTATGTGATTGAGGAGAGGGAAAATGGTGAAACATAAAAGTGTAAAAATGGACGGACTGCACGAGTATGACACAAGCACAACACGTTAAAAATGAACACAGCATGAAGCATGAAATGGACTGTATTTAGCACGACACATGCACGTGACATGACAGACACGTCACAAGCACTTGACATATCAAGCATGTCACAGATGTATATTTAAATTCAAATATTGATTTGAAATAGAATATATAAAATAAATTATTAATATATTTTTTTTTAATTTTAGTTGTAAATATTTATTATGTTATCTACCAATTAAAAAATAAAATATATTATTTAATTATTAATTTAATTTATTTTTAATAGTTATTTTGAATAATTTTTATTCAGCTGTATAATTTATATTATAAAAAATATGTAAAATATAATTGACATAAGCACAACATGTGCTCGGCACGAACACAACATGAGCACATAAATGCTTGGGCCTATAGCACGTTTGGCACGACGCGAAAATTAAACGGACTAGTATAAGCACGACACAAAAAATAAATGGGCTTGCACAAATACAGCACAAACATGAACATACCAATTTTTAAATAGACCGGATTAGCACAACATGACCCATTTTACACATGCCGTGAAACAATTATTAGGGTTTTTAAAATAAATAAAATAAAAACCAAAAAAAAAAATCCAAAAAGGGAGGGAGGGGTATTTGAGTATATTCGTTGGATATGGAACTGTATATTTGAGTATATTGGTTGGATATGGAACTGTATAAAGTTAATTTTGCGGTGCAATTAGCACTTCTCTTGGTCAATTGGACAAAAAACAAAATGGAGAGCGTCACAACATCAGCATCACAAACTCTTGAAGCTATTTTCATTATTCAACTCACATAAAGATTTTTCACCACAAAAAAAAAAAAAAAAATCACATAAAGATAAGTACTATAGGCTGAGATGAACATACAATATACCAGGTAATTAAGATTGGTTCATTACAAACTTAATAAATATTTAAAAAAAAAACTTTGATACATTAATTTCTTTTTGATGCTTTTACGTCTCATTCGTCCTCGATGTAAACTTTTTGCCAATCCATTTTTTTTTTTCCTTTCTTTTCTGAAATAGGCTTGAATTTTTTTCTTTCTTCACTTCTTTGTCTGGAAAAATGTAACAGTACATCATAAGTTATTTGAATATCTACAGCTATATGTTTTTTTTTTTCTAATATAAATGGTCTTTTGATTATATTATAAAGTCTAATCTAAATGTAATAAATCGAAGGACAGAATTTAAGTTGAGAATAAATTATTTACCTTAAAGGAGTTATTGTTTTAGGTAAAACGCTGGTCAGCTTCAAGATACGGTGGCGGATGAAAATGATGCTTTATCAGTGGAAGCCTCGCCGGAGTACACTCGTCATCGCTGTCATAGTATTTGGTTGGCCCTATAGACCTCAATACCATGGCCACTAAGATCGACAGTCCCTGAAGATTTGTGGCCATTTTAAAAAATACTATTCCTTTAATCCTTGTAAAACTAGTTTATAATTTTTATCAATTCCTAGTAAGGGAGTACCTGTGCTAAGACAATCAACAAGCCCATCCATTTAAATGTCTCAAAGTTTGACTTTACAAAATCTTTGAAGTCACTGAACCTCCCAGTAGGATCGTTTGGTAAATCCTGATAAGTGACCAAAAAAAAAAAGAGAGAGAAAAGAAGTTAAATATGAAGCAAGGAAGAAATAAATTAGGAAGAAGAACCAAAATGATACATAGATATATATATACCTTCTCCCAGTCAGAATTGAGGAAAACATCAGCTGCAATTGCAGTCTCCAGTAAAAGAAGTGCAAATATAATCACCATATACTAGTTGGGTTAAGGTTGAGAACTACTCAAAAGAGTTAAAAGACTAGGGCATTGTATTTCATGGCTTTGAATATGAGATTTTTTCTGGGCCTATGCATTTTGGTAATTGAAAGTTTCTGCTTTTATGCTCAGTCCCAAAATGAAGGGAAAAAAGAAATTCTAATGCTTCCCACTTGACTTTCATACACAGCATTTTCACATGTAGATCCCACATAATTGTGTTTGGACAATTTTCCGGAAATACCAAAGATTTCCTCAAAAGTAAAAGGATCAAAATTTCTTCTTTCTCATATTGATCTTGTGTAAAAACAGAAGGATTACAAAGATTTGAAGATTTGGGTTGGCAAGTGAAAAATGATAAAATAATTGTTCCAGCATTTTTAGGAAAGGAGAAACAGAGTGAATAAAAGGCTGAAAAACATTTTCAATAAAGCACAATACAATGGGTTTTTCTGTTATTCAAAGCGTAGAATAGTACTCATAGTAAAAATGACATTATATTGAGAGGGAAAAAGAAGAAGCAGCAAAAGGATACACAAGAGAGGCAACAACCATTTGCAACATGGCCCAGACATGCTATTGCACAAAGAGTAACACCAGCTCCTATGAAAGTGTATATAAACCTGAAATTTGTAATTGTACAAGAATGACATTAACACTAGTACTTCTACTATAAGTTTAGACACTGATTTTTCAGCAAGCCAAAATAGAGAGAACCAAACTGTCATCATCCAGAATTTCCTTGAGATACTGATCAATAAAACCATATATATGGAAGAATCTGAGTTGGCCTGCTTTTACTTTAGTTGATTTTTTTTTTTTTTTGTTACGAGCAAATAATACTAGAATTTTGCTGCAAGGACTGTATAAATTGCTGCAACTAAGCTAATATGAAAGAAAATGAAGCAGAAGCAGAATTGATGAGCAGGGTTAATTTCAAAGAAAGAAGAGTTTACCAACTTAATTACCATGGAGTAGATTTAAAGTCAAACGGTGAACCTTCTTCCTCCATGTCCCTCTGCCAAACTCTGATCATCCAAAGACCATATAGAATCATTGCAATTCCAACGATCCCCAAACTTGAATTCACTACTTTAAGAAATGACTGCATGCAAGTTCTTGCTATGCTGGTCATTGTAGTTAACTGCTAGTTATTTTCAGTTTCCCAACACTCGGAAGAAAGTGAAAAAGAAACCCACCCAAGATTGCTAGCCTTGCTCGTACTTCAATGGCATGGCAATGATAAAAGGGGTCTAACTGAAAATTTAGAGTACAATTGTTTTCTAGACTTTATGTTCGAAGCATTAATGTATGTCAGGCTTGGCCTAAGGTTGTGGCAGAATTGGGTGAGTTTACATGGTTTTCTTATTTATTTATTTTTTGTTAATAAATAAAGGTTTCTCTTGTTCATTAAGAAATACCACGTAAGGAAGGTTTTGAAGTGTCCTAGTACATTTGGTACGCTAACATGTGTTAATAATGATGGAGAAGTAGTTAGTAGGAACTTTCTTAGAAACTGGCTGGTTTGTCTTTTGTAGTTTTGTTGGGAAGTTTTTCTTTTTATTTATTTATTTAATAGCTTTATTAACATCAGTTGCTGTGGTGTAGTGGTCATCACGTTAGTCTTACACACTAAAGGTCCCCAGTTCGATCCTGGGCAGCAACATAATTTATTTATTTACTTTTGATTTGTTATTTTCACTTTGATTTATTATTTTCACATATTGATTTATAACCGTCAGTCTTTTTCCTCACCTCTGGATTAACCTTCGTATTCATGTAACTCCCCCTAATTTTTTACACAAAAATCCCTTGGTTACACGTAATTAGTTAATATGCTCAATGTTTGAAAATGAACTTTTTGCAATATCTTTATCTTCATCTTTATCATCATTCGTGAACATTATGTTCCATTTGCAATATCTCCAGAAAATAACATTAGCCAAGGCACAGTAAATCACTGGATTAGGTCAATCAAACCCATAATACTAAATTTACTTGATGCAATTAGAATTTCCATAATCAATAAAATATGTCATTTACAAAGGCACAGGAGGCTGAGCCTGTATTTTTCTCTATAGTTTTCTTTTGATTATAAGTATATTCTTTTTCTTGTGATACCTTGAGATGGAATTCAAATCGTTGTCCTGCAATCCATGCCGCAAAGCAATCCATCTCATTCAGTGTAAACCTTCACATCTTTTCTGAAGATCAACATTTCACTTCTGTCGCATTGTTCGTGAATCCAAGGTAAAAGAGAACCTCATAGTGTACTGAGCATTTTTTTCCAGAGCACAAAGCTTCGCCATGATTTGTTACCGCTAACAAATCAGACAGTATCAGGCATACTACTTTTGACGGCGAAGATGATCCCGCATTTGCATGTGGATTTCTGTCTTGACCACCAGACGCATCTTCTTCGAATCCTCCCACAACAAACCATTCCATTCACGCGCAAAGTCACAAGCAGCCTCAAAGACTTCCTGTTAGACAACAGGAAAGATCTTAGACATAACCTTAACTTACATCACTTTGACAAGTTGGATTCTCACCCTGGAAGGAAATTCATCATAATGATGGGCAGGAGTCATCTCAATCCTATTAAGGTCCGACTCCCATAGTCTAATCTGTCACATAAGAGGGCATCTCAAAACATCAGAAAAGAAGTGTGACATTACAATTGGTGAAAGCGTTATACTTCAAAAAGTGTTGGACAATCCAGACACAGAAACAAGCAAACAGACCCCAAGATAGGAGCTGATGTCTAAACTGAATGCATACAGAATGAAGAGAAGAAGCCAGACCTGATCAGTAACATTCTCAGGTACAGATGGTATTCTTTCTGCAACACGAGGATGTGCATTCTGCTGAAGAAAAGAGACTATCTGCAAGTGCAACTTTTCAGAAGATAAGCAACATAGCAGAAAAGAAATTTAGGCATGTCTTCCATGAATGAAAATAATGAAGAACATATAAACCAAATACATAAACATAACCAGAAAGCAATTCTTACCTGGTCTGATGTTATGCCATTCTTAAATGCAGTGTACAAGCTTTCTTTTGTTATTGCTCCAACTATAAGGTTTGGAAGTTGATACTCTATCCTGCATATAGAAGAATAAAGCCCTCTAATAAATAAGCAACATAATAAAAACATGCATTCCAAGTTGAAAAAGAGAAAAATTTGTAAATTTACAAAATTTAAGTAGCTGATAATAAGTAATGACAAAATGGGAGGTCTAACTGATACCGTCAAACAAAAATGTAAATGAAATAAAATAAATCAGATGATTAGTTTCTGAAGCAGGAAACAAAAATATGTATTTTTGTGCCATGATAATTTTTTTTAAAAACAACTCAGCTCTTCTTAACATCTAAGTTATGCTAACATAAGGATGATGTTCTAGCTAACTCAAAGCATTCCAAGAAAGATGATGTTCTAGCTAACAAAAGGATGTGAAAGGCTATTTTTTGTTTGGCATTCAACAGCCTATACTGAAAGAGCTTATGTTTAGCCTTCAAAATAACCTAATTCAATTTTCTGAAGCAAGCACTAAGAAGTACCAGCTGCTTCCAACAGAATCATTTACCACAAATATATTGCTTTGATATGATTAACTAAAAAGGTTGTTTAGAGCTAACATAACTCACTGAGGTTAGGGCTGAGAGTTTAATGTAGCATTTCGATGTTTTCAATTAAATCGGATTTAATCTTTTAATGACTGCTATTGAGCTAATCCAAAGGCCATCAAGTAAATCCACACTTTAAAAATTTGCAGGTGTCCTCACCTTCGTCCACTATTTATATACATGTGCTAACAAAAATAAAATTGTAAACTAGAAGTGTGTTTGACAAAAAATAACCTGGAAAAGTTCAGCCTTCTACATCTCCCTCTTTATAAAATAGCACCTCTATCCATTGTTCTTATAATTATTACTAACATAAAATGACAATTGAAAAAGTTTGTGTTATCAGTGAGGTTTATTCTTAAATTACACACCAAGATATCTACAAGAGTCTCAGTTAACAATCTATACTTGGTTCACCTGCCTACTGATGAAATAAAAACACTAGAGAAAAAAAAAAAAAAAAAAAA
>QANX01004303.1:40789-53579 GCA_003254975.1 Ochetophila trinervis | reverse complement strand
AAAAAAAAAAAAAAAAAAAAAAAAAAAAAAAACAATACTTCAAAGTTATTGGTTGGCATACCTTGAGAAAAGACGTAAAATTTCACAATGCAGTTTAGAAGTTGAGTAGGCATACGTCCTAAAATTTGTTTCCACAACCACAAACCCCTGTAGAGAAAAAATGATAAATTAAATTCCTAATTACCAAACAATGCCATGAATGACCAGCTAGCTTTCTTCATGAAAAATGAAAGATTGATGGCACAGAAAATATTGATCCAAGCTGAACAAGTGGAGCAATCATAATATCGAAAATCCTGACAGTTTTTATAATTTTTTTTGGCTAAACCTGACAGATTATATTTGGTTATGGTTGTATTTGGTTCCATATTTGTTAATCATTCTTTTGTTTTCTAAAATCTACAGAATGAATCAACTGAACAAATATTATGTTGACCATAAAAATAAATTGTGTACAACCCCAAAATTGTCTCCAAAAGCATGTTAACTAAACAACACATCTGTATTTTCTATGTTGTTTGGACTCAGGCATGGCTGTCGGATACAGGCACGTACCTAGGAGTCCGATCCTTTTATTTCCAAAATATAGGATATGGGGATATGGCTCATAAGGATCCAAAATTTGGACACGGGTACAGGGATACCTCTAAAAAACTTAAAAAAAATATTAAATTTAGTATAAATAAATTTTTAATAATAAGAAGAGAGGAAGACTTCTAGTAAACCTAGACTTTTAATAAGAAGACTTCTAGTATACCTAAACTTCAAATAAAATAATAATAAATAATTATCCTTTTAATTATTTTCTACCAAACAAGTTCCTAATGCCGTATAACAAAAATTAAAGGCTTTTTATTATAACTTTTCCATAATTTTCATTATATATATATATAAATATATGAAAGTTAAAAAAAATAATAANTTTTCATTATATATATATATAAATATATGAAAGTTAAAAAAAAATAATAATAATTAATAAGTTGCAAAAATTTGCTCCTTCCAAAGTTGCCATATCCTCTTTTCAGTTGAAGGATCCGGAACGGATTCCGCACCAGCATCCGTGTTGTGTCATGTCGACACGGTACCTCTTCAAAATTTAAGAGTCCGAGCATCACACGTATTTTTCTAGTTTTTTGGATACTACACCAAACATATATCTACATTTTCAAGTTTAAAAGCAAATTTTAAATTGTATGCTAAACTCATATCTGAATAAAAAAAGTTATTGTAGCACAAGTTTTTTGAATTCAAAGAAAATTGTTGAAGTATGTTTTAAGATTGTAAACCAAATACAACCTAAAAATTTCAGGAGGTCAAGGTTTATTTTATACGACATATAAGAAGAGAGACTATGAATTACATTCAGAACCTCGTTCCTAACTAACTCCATAGGCAGAAAAAAGAGACTTCAGCCAAACAAATATTAGATATCTATTTTCTAGAGAACATAACACTAATAATAAGAAATCAAACTCAAACCACACATCAAAAAGTAAAACCAACTGCAGATAAGCTATTATGACTGAAAGTAAAACTATTAACCACCTGTTTTCTTGATGAAGAATCTGTTAAGCTCACGGAAAGATTTGTGGCTAATTTAGTTGGTATAAACCAACTCTCCTTTATACCCTGAGCAATTAAAAAAATTCAAAACTTACTTAAAGCATGGTTAAACTATCATGTGCAAAACTATTAGCATATTCCAAAGATAAAGCAATGGAATTACCTGCTGAAGCTTGACTAATCCCAAGTCTGAAAGGTCCTTGATTGTATCCCTCTGAACATCAGTCAATGTATTTATATTATAGGCCTAAAGCATAGAACAAGAAAGAGTCCAAAGGTTAGACAAATCTATGCTGGAACTCCCGAGAGAAAATGGAAATAGTTTGCTACAAAATAAAGGACAATTAGAAAAGTTCACCATATAAGTTGGGATGTGTCCCAAGTTGGTCTACAAATTTTTATTGTTTTAAGCATAATGATCCTTTGAACTTTGATGAATCTCATATAGGTTCATCTATTAGATCTCTTTGTTAGAGCTTGAAGAAATCAATCACTTGACATTTATGTAAACCCACAAAGACTATCACTATGTATGCTTGTACTGAATATTATTATAACAATTGATAAGGTTAAGAAAAGAGAGAGAGATAACAATTTATTATCAATGTTTATGTCATAGTTTAACCAATTATATAAGAACAAGAACAAGAATGGAAAAAAAAATACATAAATAAATAAGTAAAAATTTAAATTTATCACTATTTATGCTCCAAGAACCAAGACACAAGACTCAAGAAAACCAAGAACCAATTCCAAGGCCAAGAAAACAATACCAAGACCAAAAACAAGAGACAAGAACAATAAAATTACAAATCACTTATTTTGGTACAATAACTTTCATTCTTACTTGAGCATATTATTTAGTCTAAGAGTTTTTTTTTTTTTTTTTTTAAAAAAAGTAGAAAGTCAACCAAATTGAGGCACAGCCAAAGTAAATAATTCTCTAGAAAAATAAATTTAGTGCTTGAAAATCAATTTTTCAGAAGGAAAAGAATAGTTAGTTGAACAGGACACTGATACTCCAATGTGTTCCTGGAAGAGAACAGTTGAAAACAAACAATATGTAACTCATACCTCGCCTGTCACATGAAAGCTAAGCTCTAGAAGGAATGAAATCAAATCTGCAGGATCTACACCTCTCTCCTGATCAAAGAAAATAAAGTCGACATATAAGTTAGAACTAATGAACAGCAGGTACAATGAAATAAAAACTAAATCTAGTTCAATTGCAATATAAATGACAGAATACAAACTCCGTATACTCATTCATGAAACATGTTATAGTGACAGTCTCCTCCTGAAAATGGATATGATTCTGAATTATTTGGCCAACATTAGAGTATACACAGAACAGAATGAAAATTATTCTTAAAAAGATTCAATCACGATAAAGATCTACAAGAATCATTGAACAGGTAGTATAAGAGATGTTTTACAAGATTCGATGAAAAGAGAAAAAAAAATATATATATATTTTCACATATAGAATAGTCAGTTCTTGCTGAATCAATTATTCTATGTTTCATATTTTAAAATGTAGAGGAAAATTATATAAGTAATGCCAACGAAAAGGCCACCATTTTTCAACAGTAACAAGGGTGAAATTCTGGAGAAAGAACCAGCAATAAAAAAATGAGTTCATACCTCAGAGTTAGAGATATATTCTCTGATGATATACCAAAGTTGTGCATTTGTTTCCATCAGCTGCGGTTTGCAGAGATTAAGAATGATAGTCTAGTAAGAAAAATCACAATTGGGAGTGGCTCTAGAGTTATGCATAAACATACCAAGAACTGGAAGCCACTTTCTGTTAATCGTGGAGCTTCATTCTCCCTGCACAAACAGCAAAAGAAAAGTATATCAGATCTAAGATACCATATTCTCAACATCCTTCCATGTATTCAAAGGAAAGAGAGATTTCTTCATCTTAAAACCTTTGACTCAAAAGTCCTCGCTGGAAAATTTTCATCATAGAACAGCTTATGTTTGTTGGCTTTTCAGCTTGAGATGAGTTAATAAGTTGCAGCAAGAAGCTCTGTTTTAACATGACAGCAAGTCATTAGAAAGAGTGACCTAAATCATAAGACTAAAAAATGGCAATTTAAGAGCTTGTCAAAGAACATTGCAATATAAACATTTCACCATCGCACATAAGAACCAGACCATGATATCCTCAAGCATGGGCAAATGAAGTGGGAAGTGAAAACAAAAAACGAGCTTCATACCTCCCACTTCTCTAGAGCAAAAGCCTCAAGATCCTCCAAGCTTGGAAGCCTTGCTGTAACATTGGGAGGCATTGGCTCTCTCGGCAAAACTTCACTGTATTATTAAAAAAAAATAAACAAAAAAAAATAAACCAAACAAAAACCGCTATGACCATAATCCCAGAATTATTTTCACTGGAACACAATGCTTTGACATAAAGATCTTCCAAATACCACAAACTAACCATCCTTTAGCATAGAATCATCAGCTTTGGTTTACTTAGTTCATAAAGAAAATGATTTAGTAGGCTGTAGGCAAGTGAATTACACATTTATAAAACCATTAAAGGATAGGAATGTGGAAGAAACACATGAGAAAGAAGAGTAGTAACTACACATCCATCTTGATAATTTTTTTTCCTCTTTTTTTAGGGGGAAGGGCAGGTTCAAGGGGAAAAAGTGAAAAAGAGAAAAACTAGAAGTAGAGTTAATAAAGATTATGCACCTTCTACACAAGGCATGCCAGAGATAACAATAAGCAGGAAAAACATATCACAATTTATTACAACTACTTTGACTGCAAGGACCCACACTCAAGATAACCCAAAGTAGGCTGCACTCATTTAACTGAATTTTATAACATACAAAACTAAAACTTACCCACATGTTAAAAGCTTCTGGAGGTTAGCTTGTAATACAGGATTTAATCTGTAAGTTATTTCCCTTTTCCTGCCAAAAAAGAAAACGAGATGAACTAAATAAATTAGTAGGAAAGGGAAAGAAAGAGCAGAGAGTTGGATAAAAGCTCTACTTGAAATCCTTATTTGAATAATGCAACTCTCCCAAGCGAGCAGACAAGATAAAGCATTCATATACAGAAAGGCCTTAAAAAATATCACACTGGCACATAAATGCAATCAAATTAAAACAAGCTTCTAAGTTGTCATAATTTCATTGGGAGAACCCATATCTCCCAAAAGAGTACAGAAAAGAATTCTATAATAAATGGGTGGTAATGTGCCAGAGTACTGCTCTTAAACATTGATAGTTTTGATTTAAGAGTTAATTTGAACTACAAGCCTCTGAAGTTTGGCTTAAATCAACTTTAGCATATCAGATTTCTGACAATACATCTGTAGCCTCTGATGGCATATGCGATTACCATTATATCTTTGTTCAATTGTTATTGAAAATAGAAAATATATTTCAAATCAAGAGTATAATGGTAATTGCATATACCAGCGGAGGGCCGCATATGTATAGTCAAAAATTTGAAAAATTTAATTTAAACCAAACTTCAAGAGTTGCAGTTGAAATTAGCTCTTGATTTAAACAAAAATGCATTCCAATGAATATACAAAATTGAAAAGGAAAAAACTCCCAATTACTGGATTGACTTCATGAGCACTATATTTCATTTTCCTTTCAAATTTCTTTCTTATTCCTACTTTCAGAACACATACACAAAAAATAAAATTAAAGAAACGAAGGACCAAATCTTCAATAGTAATAAGAAATGTAGGACAGAAAGGAAGTCTTACCTGTCAGCAGTTTCAGTGAACAATCTTAACTGAATTAACCGATCAATTGCAACTTTATGCTTGGAAACCCCATCTGCAAGCACCCACTCCTCCATTGACGTGGCACTTACTGAACCCTCAATGAATAACATTTGTAAAACGTATTTCTTTGCTAGAGGTGGCAGAGACCTAAGAACAAAATTTCATGGGAGAAGGAAAAAAGAAAAATAAATAAATAAATAACAACAGGAAAAACTACATGATTAAAATACAACCCATAAACAATGTGATAAGGAACCCATTATAACTAGGACCATTAATTCCAAAAATCTCTAACTAACCAATACATCAAAAGTTAAAACCTAAGCTTTATATATAAATTATATGTGATTGAATAAAGATAAAGAGCTCGTTCTCTGTTTAAATATTAAAGAAAAAAAACAAAAAAAAAAACAAAAGAGAAAGAAAGGGACCTAAGAATGGCTTCGCAGATGAATGCATTGGCGTAGAGCTTGTCAAGCTTCATGGCGGGCAAGGAGGCCACCATGTCCATGAAATTCTTAGCTATGATCTTCACCTGAGGCATTCTGATTGAAATCGGGTGTCAACCAGTACCACTTTACGTTTTAGGGTTTTGCAGATTCTTGCAGTTATATCAGAGTGAGAAACACAAATACGACGACGAATTTGGGTTTGCTCTGAAAGTGCGAATTGATTTGCGCGGAATGGATTGGAGGTGATGATAGACAGGGTCGCTCTAGTGGTGATCGATTTGCAGTTTTTTTTAAATCTATCATGGATTTGTCGCAAATTCTATTAGAAGGGAAAATGAGAAAAAGAGATGTGAGACGGTTGGGTTGATCATTTTACTTTTCCTCCGCAAAAGTTTTTCTCTCGAGATATATATATATATATACACACACACACACGGTAATGCTAAGGTGCCGATCGGGTTTATTAGAGAGTCCGAAAACACGGCTCTCTAAAATAACGTTTTGGTCAAAATTGCAACACATTCACACATTCAAGCCTGGGTCAAAATGAGCTCAATCTCGGTCAAAATTGAAAAACGGTGCGTTTGAGCTCATTTTCAAAAATTTGCAAGCCTGAGCTCTTCACATGTTCAAATGCCAACCGAAGCTTCGTGGGAAGAGAACATCGAACCAGAGGAAATCGGCAGTGGGAGATCATCAAGCACAGCCACTAGTCGACCTTACTCCGGGCACTTTCGGCTACTAATCGGCTTTTCCGTTCCTCTGCAGCAGTCGTTGACAAAGTCAGGAGCCATCGGCTTCCTCTGCACCACAGTCGTCCATACTCCTCAGCTTCCTCTACACAGGCAGAGGCGATACTCCTTTGCACCTCTGCACCAATCGGTAGCGATACTACTTGGTTTACCGGAAGCATTTGCTAAATTTTGAAATCCAATATTTAGGGTTTTGCAATTTTTTAATGAAATATCATTTTAGATGCTCTTTTTTTTTTAATGTTTAATTTCTTGCTCCTACCAAATTCAAAACCTGGTTTACAATCTTGAATGGAAAATTATAATAATTTTGTTGTTGGAGAATAAGTAATGGATATTACTGTATTTTGCTTGAGTTTTCTTCACATAGCTCTAATGTCTTCAAAAGCCCGAGGCCCTTAAACTACTGCATTTGGCTTGAGTTTTGTCTTTTCATAAAAAAAATAAAAATAAAAACTTGAAGTAATTTTGGGTATATACTTCATGTATGATGAGGGTAACCAAAACCATATAAAAGATAGAGATATTCACCCAAAAAAAAAAGTTGAAAAAGAAGAAGATCAAAAGATGCATATTTATTGGTAATACTGATTTCTAGTTGTGAGTTTTAATGAATACATTACTGTATTGATATTTTTTCATTTGTATTAATTTATAGTATTATATAAATGTCTCACTATATGATACTTTGGACATGGAATGTAGTAAATTTGGGTATATACTTCATGTATGATGAGGGTAACCAAAACCATGTAAAAGATAGAGATATTCACCAAAAAAAAAAAGTTGGAAAAAAAAAAGATCAAAAGATGCATATTTATTGGTAATACTGATTTCTAGTTGTGAGTTTTAATGAATACAGTAATGTATTGATATTTTTTCATTTGTATTAATTTATAGTATTGTATAAATGTCTCACTATACGATACTTTGGACATGGAATGTATTTTGTGGATTGTTATCTTATATATGGCATTGTAAAATACATGAGTGTGTATGTAAACTTGGCAACTTATCTGATCAGCATGACTGTTGCAATCCTTTTTGGGTTTAAGTTCAATCCACAGGTGGAATGCAAGTATGGTGCGTATTCGATGCCTGAATCCTCTGGAGCATCGACAAAGAACCCAGTTGCGTTGTAGAGAGTGAAGGTGGATATTCTGAGAGCAACGGCAGAAGAGAAGAAATCAAAGCATGAAAAGTCAGTGAGTGTGATAAGATCAAAGCATGAAACGCAAGACTATCAGAGGCAAAAACTGTAGCTACAACCGCATGCACACATAGATCCTGATGCTGTGGTACACCATATCCATATCCACAACCATAATGTGCCCCATTCCACTGGTTACTTGAATCCAGCTACTGCCAAATTCCATAGAAAAAACCAAAAGCCAAAGCAAATAGACTTACTCTTAATTAACATAAGAAACGCATTAATTATGTCTTACTCTTAATTAAGAGATCACTGAAATATGGAGTCCAATAGTTATTACCAAAAAAAAAAAAAAAATTATGAAGTCCAATGCAGCTCTTATAGCTAATGCAAAATATCAAAAACCAATTGTCAAAGAAATGTTCATTTATCCTAAATATTTCAACCATATTATGAAGTCCACCACATTCCAACCAAATTATCTGTTTGCCTCCACAGAAGCAAGCATATTTTTTTTTATTAGTTTCTTTTCCATACGGCATATATTGGGAAAAAATTATACAAACATATCACTAACATAACATGTGGCCCAACCATAATTGATATAAGAGCTACCTAATGAAACATTATTAATACTTCATTGTTATATCTAGGTACAATGCAAGCAGATGAACTTAAAGTCCAAACAAATTCTCAAAAGTTGTTCCAATAAAATTCATTGAAGACAATACAAGACATGCATACAACCAATTTTGCCAAAATTATGCCACAATATTACATTTTTTCTAGAAGTGGAGATTATGAATGTGCCAGGAAACCTACCTGTTTCATCAGTGAACCATCATCACCTAAGACACTAATGCACTCTTCAAAAACAGCAGAACCATCATCATCACCTAAGAGTTTGAAAAGTAAGCAGCAGCAAATCCATTTATACATATTTATCCAAAGCTAGATACTAATGCACTTTTCAAAAACAAAAGACATCAAATACTTCCAATTACTAGATAAGATGTTCTCTTACAAACACATATACTAAATTGCTGTAAAAAGTCCATATACTTATGTCCTTTGGACCTATCGACCATAATACACTACAAAAAAAAAACGATGTTTTGTGACGGAAGCAAATTCGTCACAACATATAGTATGTGTGACGGATTCGTCACACAATCCACCAACTGTGATGGTAACTAACCCGTCACAGTGCTTTCGCAATAGCCCCGACACAAATTCTCTTCAGTGACCGTTTACTGTTCATTGTCACAAAAAATGTAGTTTAAGTGACGGCAAAAATCCGTCACTTATATTCCAACCCATTGTAATTTTCCGGCGAGCCACCGCCGACAAGGATTAAGTGACGGATCCTCTTCCGTCACAATAACGACATTTGTGACAGTAGTGTGACGGATAACCATCACTGTTACTTAATTGTGACGGCCAACTAATCGTGACAATTGTGCGGCTTAGTCACGACTTTGTGACGGATTCCCGTCACAATTGCACAACTGACCCTTTATTTTGTGTCGCCAATGACACTCATCTGTGACAACTCTGTGACGAATTTCTGTTACTGATATATAATTGTCACTGTTCGCAG
This sequence comes from Ochetophila trinervis, assembly GCA_003254975.1. Lineage (NCBI taxonomy): Eukaryota > Viridiplantae > Streptophyta > Magnoliopsida > Rosales > Rhamnaceae > Ochetophila > Ochetophila trinervis. The sequence goes on along the minus strand of QANX01004303.1, from coordinate 44,290 downwards.
CCGTCACATAAACATAGTTGTTGTGACGGTTTCCCGTAACAGAAAACCAATTCTTTGTTTTTTCCAGCTACATTTTTTCAATTAATTTTTTTCAGTAATTTTTTATTCACCAATTTTAATGTTAATATGGTCTATTCCATTCAAACACAGGCCATTGAATATGATCAGTAAGTAATACAATTCAAATAGAATAAATAATCAAACAACACTGTAAAATTCATTTAATATTAAAACATTTGATATAAAGTGTTCAAAATTTTTTCACTAAGCACTTTTCCTATTACATACTTAGTGAATAATTTTCCAATACATCACACAAAAAGATAAATAAATATATACAAATATTTATAGTTTAAAGCATCCCTTATAAATAATACCAGTATGAAAAGAAATCTTGGTTTCTATGTTATCCCTTGGAGAATTTGAAGCCTATGCCATAGGCACTCCATGACTTCCCAAATGTTTAACCAACCGATTGGCACCTGGAAGTGCTTTAATGTTGCACCACCTACAATGACAATTATGAACAATCAACAGTTTGCCATAGAAGCATATATATGAGGCATATGCCTTCATCTATCAAAAATGCATCTTGTAATACAACAGAAACACTCAAGACAAGTATTGCAAACATGATAACAATAAGATATCCAGTAAGGAAAAAACATACATACCGATCCATTCCCATAATACAAAAAGCCCTAATAGAAAGGTAAATATTCTAAAAAGTGCTTGCTTCTGGCTGTTGGACTAAAAATGGCTAGGCAAAGTGAAAATCCAAAATTATGCATCTCATCCACTAAAATCAAAATTGCAAACTCCACAAAGCAGGCTCTCAATTGTTTATCAATTCTAAATAAACAATGATTTTGTTATTGTTCACTCTTCATATTATAAATTGGCATTGCCTCCATTATATTGCAAAGTTATAATATATTCAAAATAATTAAGCAGAAATGAATAGAATTAAACCAGCAAGGGGAATTAAATATATACAATGCCTAAAAATTAAGTGGAATCAAAGAAGTTGGCTAATACCAAACAAAATTATAGTTGGACTGACAGGACCCGTCCCACCCGGATCCTGTCTGCGTGGCTTAATGTTGCCACTAAGCCACAAGCAGTCAATAAAAATTTGTTAAACTACAATTCCAAAGCCGACAAAACTAGCAGACTAAAAGAATTCCTCTACTGCCGAAAATTTTATTAGAAATTCTGGCAATATTTCGGCTGTTTTCTAACACTCCCCAAAAGCAAATAGTCACAAGCCTGCATGGGAAACACTCCTATACAATATTCACCGACCAAATCCACAATTATTTCCTTAAAACCAAATCGGCTTTCAAACAACCAAACTGCAATTCAGCTAATTTCAACCCACAACACTCTTAGTAATTATTTAGTATTCACGGAACTCGGTCACACATATATATATATATATTTATACCACAATTCAACTCTCAATCATAACAATTTAATTAATTTAACAATAACCACATACACAACGATTCAATATAAATATATTTCGTAACCATTTTTCATATTCACGACACCCAGTCACATACTCACATCCTGTATTATTGGTACACTAATTCAAACCACAGCAATTACCCAAAACATAATTACACACATATCTACATCACCAAATGTCAACAATTTCTATTTTCACGGTTATGGACGTCACAGGTCAAGACCGGGTAAATTCCAATACTTAACTATAATATGCGAGTTATATATCAAAACGAAGCTTGTAACGAATAGGATGCAACCGAGAACTTACCTCGTCCAACCGCCGCCGATGGTGGCCGGAAAGTGGCGGCCGAGCACCCATAATTCGTACCGCTTACACGACTGAGATTTAGGACGAACGTGTGCCAGAATCGAACTCAGGAGGCCCAAAAGAGGGGGATCGGACCGGTTTCGTCGCCGAAAACCGCTGGAATCCGGCGACCGGAGAAGCCACGGGTCCGCCGGCTTCTCCACGTTTTTCGGCGAATTCATGGCGTTTCACAGGCACCGCTTGGAGTGGAATGGTGGAGGGGGACGCGGGCTACCCTTTTCGAGTGGTGGGACTGCCTAAACTCGCCGGAATTTGGTGAATTCGAAAAAGGGGCTGATCGGGTTTCTTATGATTACCGACGATCTGGGCTCCATCACGACAAACCACAGGTGCCAAAGAAGAGAGGAGGTCGGCTGCGTTGTTTCCCGGGTAATTTCCTGCCTGATCTCGCCGGAAATTAGCCGTTGCTGGAGGAAGAGGAAGGCACGGGGTGGGGGGTTTGCTGCCGAAGGGAAACCATGGGGAGGGGGGGGAGAAATAGACGCTCCCCCAATTCTAGATCCTTCTGGAAAACTTAAGAAATTCCAGTAAGGGCAGTTTAGTCATTTCACTCTTTAAATGTCAGCCTTGCAAAATTACCAAAATGCCCCTCACACTATTTCAACCATAACTTCTCGGTTTTAATTCGGAATCGAGCGTGTTGCTAGTCTACGAACTCGTATCGACTAGCTCTACGCAACGGTACCACAGTCAAAGCCACAATACACTCACACAAAAAGTCAACCCCGAGCTCCTCACACGGTCAAACTCGGTCAACGTTGAGATCTGAAAGTTTCAGAATAACACCTGGATTCCTAAGGCTAGTGGATATCTTCTTTCCATAAATCCTATGTTTGATTGCCTAGAAAATCATTAAGAAAACAACAAACCAACTTCTATTAACCTATCAAACTTAAACCCCACAAATTATAAAGAATACCTTTGGTGCCAGATATAATATCATAATTAACAATAAATTCAAATGTGACAAATATAATATTGTCACAGAATCATTTCTAATTAAATAATTATTTTTTTCATGTATTTTGTGACAACATTTGTGATTTCCGTCACAGATAAACTCAAAAAATTCAAATTTTTTTTGGCTTCAAAAATGTTATGACAATTAGCGACGACCTATTGTGATGATGTAGAATTTGTCACATTTAATGTATTACTTGTGACCATCCATATATATCAATCACTATAGGCTCTATTTATGTGACAGTTAAGTGACCGTCACAATGATTTCAATTACAAAAAGTATTTTTTTCTTGTTTGGAGCAACTGTGACAGGGTAGTAACCGACACAGATACGAAAATAATTTTCATCTGATTTTTGGAAGGCAATTAGTGACGACATTTGTCATTTTACATCACTAAATGCAAACATAAATTCAAAATTTTGTTCATGCGCAACTGAATTCGTGACGGCAATAAATTTGTCACAAATAATGGAAAATGAATCCACAACTGTGACGGAATTTGAAATTTCTGACACAGAAAACTGTTTTTTGTGACAGGTATATTTCCGTCACAAAAAATCAATTTTTTTTGTACTTTGAAGTAAGGCACCGCATATCCAAAAAACAGATCTGTTTAGCAACTGTGCCGGTGACCAACAGTGCCAATTAAATGTTTAAAGCAACTGTGACAGGGTAGTAACTGTCACAGAAATGAAA
>QANX01004303.1:20960-40005 GCA_003254975.1 Ochetophila trinervis | reverse complement strand
GACATCTAAAGAATGATTAAATAGTTTAAAATAGAATGATTAAATAGTTTGAAATAGAAAAGATAGATATATGAAGTCCATATAAATCTGAGTAGTAAAAATAATTTTTTTTATAAAAATTGTTTAACTTGGCTAGTGTCTCATGCTAGGCTCCAGCATATTACATATGCAAAACCGTGCAGTTACAACCCAACTGCCCTAGGTGTGCTGGCACCAACCAGCTAAAGCCACATGGCTTTGCAGTGGACAACCACCAACTGCTGGGTTATGTGCTGGCAGTAACCAGCATTGCCATCTGGCCGTGCAATTGCCTCCTGCAACTGCCTAAAGTCATGATGTCTGCATCCTATGTGTGCCACATCTCGGTCCAGCTCCAATCCACCATTGGATGCACACCACCAAGGCAAGGGCCTGCTGTAACCGCTCATAACTGCCCCACAAAGTCAGCCAGCGCCTGCTGCCAACTCATCCAGTGTGTGGCAGTCATGCAAGCAGCCATGTGGGCTTGCCTGCACACTCCACGCGTGCCTGCTGCATGTGCCTGGCACATTGGCGCGCCTAGCCTTCGCGCCCCCGCTCAAACTCGCGCCTGCCCACTCATGCAAGTCCTCTGACCTGCACAAGCCCGCACCTGCTTGAACCTGCCCTGCTGCCCGCAACCAACCTGCCTGCACACCGAGCCTGCCTGCTCGCCACATTGCCTTGTACCTTGGCACCACACCGTGCCAAGCCTGCCGAGTCTGCACACTAGCCATGCTCACCAACATGTCTCGGTCCACAGCATGCTGGGCACCAACCCATGTCATGCTGCCTTGCTGCCTCGCATATGTGCGCACTGCCCACACGCACATGTCCTTGTTGCGCCCCATCAACGCAGCCCACTACATGCATGCATGTCTGCTCGCATGCACATGCAGTGCCTCGCTACACGCCCAGCCCACTGCCTGGTCCACGCACAGCACCTCGTTGAGCCCCAGCCTTGCACACGCCTCACGCACAGCACCTGCCTGCACACACACTCGCGTCTGCACACCTGTTCGCCCAACATGCTGCCTACTCACAGCATTGCGCCCATGCTGCTGCCTGCCTCGCAGCACCATGTGCGCCCATGTTGCTGCCTACCTCGCAGCACATGGCTGCACCATGACTGCCACCTCCAGCCACGCTACCTCAAGCATAGGCATGCCAGACCACCCGCCGATGCCATGCCCCACTGTGCATCGCCCACACAGTCACTGTGTCTTGCTTGCACAAGAATGCACCCATCACAGGCACACCCCCTCCTTGCCTCGGCATTCAAAAAAAAAAAATCAGTAGTATTCCAACATAAAATTCAAAAACTCCACTGAAAAACAAATATATATATTTATATATATATGTACAAATTTAAAATGACCCTAAACGATGACCTATCTCAATTTTATCATTTTAAATTTTTAAAATTAATAGTAATTCACCGCTCTGTACATATCACTTAAGAGGGACAAATACACCCAACCCAATTGAAATTAATACCACAATTTTGGCCAATTCCAATTAACTATTTTATAACTGTAAACAATTAAAGAAGCAAATCAAGCATATACAATTAATTTTTAAATTCATGGTTTATTTTATCGATGCAGGAATGATTCAGTGAAATTTTTCGACACCATCTAGTTTGCTATAATATATATAAATTGCAATCGATGGAAGCATATATCATAAAAAATAAAATAAAATAAAATAAAAAATTGAAAGAGAACAATTGGCAAAATATAAAAAATTACCAAAATTCTTGACCGTCCGATGGAGATAGGGGAGGACACGTGGAGTTATATCATGGGAGAGATCCATGGATTTTGAATTTGCTTCTTTAATCATGCTGGAGTTTTCCTTCGTGTCTCCATAGAGAAGTCGATAAGAATTGCCAGAAAGACCTTGCTGTCTGAGTAAGCTTTCCAGCCTCTTCGGTGTGAACCACACCCAATTGAACACCCTCCATGCCCAACCAATTACTATGCTAACCAAACCCACATACACTGCGCGTCTCACTGCATCTGAAATTTCCATTTGGAGATGAGAGAGATATGAGGAAGCAGGAGCTGGATTCTTCTTCGCTATTGAATATCTGAGCAGCTGGAGCTTGCGGCAGTAGTCCTATTTTTTTAATTGTTGTGGATATGGCTTACAAGACTTTTGGTCATGATGTGACATGTACATATATAGAACCATATAGTGAGGCTATATAATTCACCAAGGGAAAAAAAAAATCCAGTGAGGCTTATATAGAGTTTTGCTAGTTGTAGACAGTGGTGATAATTATAAGTGGAATCTGTGTAGAAATAAAAAATATTAATTTGATGTATTTAATTATGTATTAATTTTTTATACTAAAATTTAATTAGAAAAAGTTAACTTTTTTGAAATAACCAATTGAATCCTCTAATTGCATATGATTTCTATTGGTGATCAATTATGAGTGGCATCAAATAATATCTTTCATTCTATATAATATGAGTAATATTGTAAATACTAAAATATTGACCAACATGTGTTAAGATATTAATGGATAGTGTATTTATATAATTTAAATATGAATAAGTAAATAAAAAGAATAAACTAATTAAATATTGATATATCACATGTTATATTATTTAATAAATAAGTTTGATCAATATTTTGATAAGTCTAACATTATTAATATAATATTGTGTGATATTTTTTTTTTCCACATGCCTAGTATTTGATTTAGGGATAATTTATTTCACACCTTAATTACAAGATTTATTTTTATCCAAGAATAAAGGGATTCAAATTGTTAATCTTTGCCTGGAGAAGTGTCACAGGGGCAATTCTGAGGGTCGAATTTTTCGCTCCTGTGTGGCCTAAGGCACTCAACCTTAGTCAGCAATCCATCACGAGACTGAGGCTCCATCCCTGCCCGAACCATGCCAGCCCGTATGGTTGCACAACCTGCCCATACAATGTGCACACCATCTGTTAGATAAAATGCCAAGCACACACACATGCATAACAATGGTCAATCACATGCATTCACACTCATAGCAACACACATAATTACGGGGTTCCCTGCCCCAACCTTTCTATCTCATTAGAATTAGGAAATCCGGCCAAGAGCCTAGCAAGGTTCACCACATGCACCAAGTGCTTGGTCTCATCAACTAGCCAACCCACAGGTTGTTTACCCTGGTTAACTTCACTTGTGTCTCATGCTAAGCTCCAGCATATTACATGCAAAATCGTGCAGTTACAACCCAACTGCCCTAGGTGTGCTGGCACCAACCAGCTTAGGCCACATGGTCTTGCAGTGGACAACCCCCAACTGCTGGGCTATGTGCTGGCAGCAACCAGCCTTGCCATCTGGCCGTGCAATTGCCTCCTGCAACTGCCTAGAGTCATGCTGTCCGCATCCTATGTGTGCCACATCTCGGTTCAGCTCCAATCCACCATTGGATGCACGCCACCAAGGCAAGGGCCTGCTGTAACCACTCATAACTGCCCCACAAAGTCAGCCAGCGCCTGCTGCCAACTCATCCAGTGTGTGACAGTCATGCAAGCAGCCATGTGGGCTTGCCTGCACACTCCACGCGTGCCTGCTGCATGTGCCTGGCACATTGGCGCGCCCAGTCTTCGCGCCCCCGCTCAAACCCGCGCCTGCCCACTCATGCAAGCCCTCTGGCCTGCACAAGCCCGCACCTGCTTGAACCTGCACTGTTGCCCGCAGCCAACCTGCTTGCATACCGAGCCTGCCTGCTCGCCACATTGCCTTGCACCTTGGCACCACACCGTGCCAAGCCTGCCGAGTCTATACACAAGCCATGCCCATCAACATGTCTCGGTCCACAGCATGCTGGGCACCAACCCATGCCATGCTGCCTTGCTGCGCCACTCCGCAGCCCATTGTGTGCCTGCATGCCTACCCGCACACGCACACGCCACTGCACATATGCCTGCACGCTGCCTGTCTGATGCACATCCGCTACACATATGCGTGCCTGCCCACACGCACATGAGTGGCATCAAATAATATCTTTCATTCTATATAATATGAGTAATATTGTAAATACTAAAATATTGACCAACATGTGTTAAGATATTAATGGATAGTGTATTTATATAATTTAAATATGAATAAGTAAATAAAAAGAATAAACTAATTAAATATTGATATATCACATGTTATATTATTTAATAAATAAGTTTGATCAATATTTTGATAAGTCTAACATTATTAATATAATATTGTGTGATATTTTTTTTTTCCACATGCCTAGTATTTGATTTAGGGATAATTTATTTCACACCTTAATTACAAGATTTATTTTTATCCAAGAATAAAGGGATTCAAATTGTTAATCTTTGCCTGGAGAAGCCACTAGCTTAATCCAAAAGGTATAAACTAGAATTTTTTTAGAAGGAAATTTCTGACTAAAGAATGCAACTAATTAATAAGCATTTATCACATATATATTTTGAATTTAACTAAATCAAAGATTTTTTGATAAGAGACTTATAATAATTCCTTTATTTTTTTGGTAATGATCTTTCCTTTATATATTTGTTTTTAATTGTTAGTCATTTATAAAGAGAAACTTTTCCCCTAAAAAAAAAGTACCATTTTATCTTTTTTTTTTTTACCCTAAAATAAATAAATAAATTACATGTATTTTAAGGTGTTGGAAAGGGAGGTTGCATACATATGGAGCAATTTTCTTATTGTCTTTTATCGATTAATTAACTTTGTAATTAACTAGCTAGGTATATAGGACGCATAAATCTGGTCTTATTTCTTTAGGAATATTACACCATAATGTAAAGCTACAAAATCAAAAATATTCATCAAATTTGTTTATCATATAATCTAAATATAAAAAAAAAATTAAACTAATTAAATATTTATACATCATTTATTTTGTTAAATAAATTTTGTTAATATTTTATAAATTTAGTATTATTATTTATTATAAATAAATTTTTTAAAGTTTTAAAAATGTTAGAAACAATCAAATCAACAGTTAACTCTTTTCCAAATAAAATATTTTTTTCAACCTAATAAAAAAACAAATATACCCTTAGCTAATGGGTAAAGTAATTGCAGCTTTAAAATTAAATATATTAAATAAAAATTTGAAAAAGAATGAATAAATGTAAGTGCAAACATAAATGTAAGAGCATGTGCCAATTTGGAGACCATGCCAGGAGTTCCAATAAGGAGTCAAGTCTCAGAGTTAAAACATACAAGTAAAGATACCATCTAGCTAGGACAGGGCTTTAAATGCTCTAGGATTGGAATTTTTCAATTTTTTTTTTCTTAATTATCAACACTGGAGGGATTCAAATTTAAAATTATTATTTAAAAAAATAGTAGTTTTGTCATGGATTATACCCAAAGGAATACAAATTAAATTGGCAATCTATGCAAAAATGTAAGAGGTACATTTTTCTCTCTACTCAAATACAAACGAGTTGGTAAGATATTTTGGATTCTAATTAAGAAAGCAGAGGTTTCAATACCACCATCACCTAGATTGGATATGTACATAAGATAAAAAATTTGGTACTATTGATTAATTTAATGTGTGTAAAATAATGTGAGCACCAAATTGTGGTTGAAGAGTAATGATGGTGAAAGGAGCATGAGCATATGATGGGGATAGCTCAAATGAAAATGCTGTAAAATCAATGCCAAGGCCATTTTTGCTTCCATCATGGAAAAGTTTTGCCCTATGCATATCCTAAGTCCCCAACTGAATGGAAAGAAACAAAGTCGCCCCTTCATCGCCTTTGAAGCTCTTTTGGAGAACCTCTCCGGCTTGAACTCGTTTGCATCGTCACCCCAAAATTCATTATCATGATGAACAAGCATTGTGGGTAGGCAGAGCAGCACTCCAGGAGGTAATGTCAAAATTCCAAGCTGTGTTTCTTTTTTAACTATGTGTTCAAGTATTACCACTTGTGGATATAACCTAAGAACCTCATTCAATATCATGGTAACCTATGAATTCAAATTTCACTAGTTAGTTATCAACTTAATAAATCTCAATAAACAAATACAGAGTTTCAAAGAATAATGAGCAAAAGCAATGGAAGTGTTAAAATACCATTTTTTTTCTTCTAAAAGCTCCAATATATAGGTTGTGGACTGAGAATGGTATATATATTTACTTTAACTTCTCTTTTATGTGTGGGGCATGCAACAAATCTTTAGGCTCAAATTTATAAGAGATGAACCAAAAATAATTTATATACTTTACCATAAAGAAACTAAGCTAGCATAGCAGATTTCAAATTTTGAAGTTCAAGATATTTATCATTTAATTGGGTGGGTGAGTATACTCATATGGTGGGTTAGCACGTCCCATGATATGGAGGGCGTGCACATAGCACATCCTATTATTGGAAATAGTAAAATGCATATCCACCCATATAGCATAAAAATTATTTCAGTAAGAGAAATGTATATCCATTTTCACTCACAAATTAGTCGGATCTACCACACATGAATGTGAGTGGAATGACGGATATATCCGTCCCACTAATTTTTTCTCAAATGGTAAGCGTGCCAACGAGCCAACTATAATGGGCCTGATAAACTATTGGTTTTTTTTGTACTGGGCATCGGAGCCTGCGTTATATATGTTGGGCTCCGGAATTATTTTAAACTAAATTGTTTTTCAATCTATTTTATTGTAACTCATGTGTACCAAAAGTAATTTAGTTCAAAATGACTCTAAAACCTAACATAAACTTGGGATCCCTGTAGAGAAAAAAAGAAAAAAAGAAGAAGACATTAACGATATATATATATATATATTTATACTTACAACTTTAAGATGAGATAAGCCATCAAAGTCCGGCTTCTTGTCATCAAAGAGTTGCAAAACCTCTTCTCTTGCACGTTGTTGTCAATTATAATACTTACTCTACTCAATAAAATCATCATCCAAAGAAGCAAAAATGAGGTAGTCTTTTGCCTGCAAAATAAAATAGCATACATTCCTCAATCCACTAAAAAAAAGGGTTTTTTGTGACAGAAACCATTATGACGGTCACTTAACTGTCACATAAATAGAGCATATAGTGACGGACATATCACATCTTCAACACTCATCCCAACATTCTTCTTGTTTCCATATTCCTGAATTTCTTTAAAATTTGACTCCAAAAGTATGCTTAATAAGTCATCCTTAGCCCTTTCTCCCATTTTTATTGATCATATCCTTGAGTGATTAAGTTTAGTTTAATTAATTTAATTACATCCATCATGGAATGTAAACAGATCGAGAAGAGTCAAATTGCAAGTTGAGCTAGCTCTTATTGGAGTTTGAATATTCTTGTTCCTTCTTCAGAGTTGCTTCCAAATGCTGTGCGAGAGATGCATTCATATTTTTCAAATAAAGCCACAAATCTTGTTCACTTGGTCCTTCTTTACACACCAAATCCTGAGCCCATTTGCTAATCATCTCACTGCAACTTACATCGATTGCTAGTACCATTTGCTAGATTCATTGCAAACAAAACCAATTGATTAACCTCAAAACTATTAGAGAAAAATATTAAAAAGTAATAGTCCTCCGGTCTTGATGGCTCCAGTTCAAGGCAAGCCATTGATCATTTACATCGCCACTCTGAAAAGATCATTGGGGGCATTATTGGCTCAACATAATAATGAGGGGAAGAAAAATGTTTGTACTACTTGAGTAGAACTTTGATTGGGGTAAAACAAAATTATTTTCCTATTGAGAAAGTTTACTTGGCCCTAACTTTGCCGTTACGAAATTACCGCATTACTTGTCGCATTCAATAACTTTGATATCGAGGGCAGATCCTTTAAAATACTTGTTGTCAAAACTGACATTTATAGGCCGTTTGGAAAAATGGGCAATCATTTTATCACAATTTGACATCAAGTATATACTTCAAAAGGCGATAAAAGGATAAGCCTTGGCAGATTTCCTAGCAGCACATCCAATTCCTGATAATACGGAGTTACCAGAAGATTGACATAATGAATAAGTGTTTGCAGTCGGAACATTTTCACCTTGGCAATTGTACTTTGATGGAGAAGCAATGAAACATGGAGCATGAGCATATGTGGTATTTATTACTCCTTTTGGAGGTTTAATATCCTATTCATTCTCAATTCTTGCAATATGCTCAAACAATGTTGCAGAATATGAGGCATTAATTATTGGTCTTGAAATCGCTCTTAAGATGCACATTAATTGCCTAGAAATTTTTGGTGATTCCTAGCTTGTTATTAAGCAAATTAATAACCAATATGCTGTCAAAAATGAGAATCTGATCTTTAATCATCAAAGGGTTAAGAATCTTCTAGTGAAATTCCAGGAGGTCACAGTAAATTATGTGTCGAGTCCCAAAATGATAAAGCTAACACTCTGGAAAAATTAGCAACTTCATTACATTTCCTAATGAAAAAGAGATACAAATTAGAGTTGGAAAGCGCCATTTGTTGCCTCCAACACTTGAAAGATTAGAAGAAATATTTGACAGCAATCTCATTACAATTTGTGATATTAAGGAAAAGCAAGATTGGCGACAACCATTTGTTGATTTTCTACAGCATAAAGTATTTCCTTCTATAAGAAGAAGAGGGTGGAAATAAGAAGAAAAGTTGTTTGGTTTATATTCCTTAATGATGTTTTATATAGAAGAGCCTTTGATAGATGTCGCTAAGATGTTTGTCAAAAGAGGAGGATGTTCAAGCTCTACGTGAACCTCATTCTAAAACTTGTGGAGCCCACCAAGCAGGTCCTAAGCTCACAGCTCAATTGAAGAGGTTAGGGTATTATTTGCCTATGGTTCAAGATGTTATGCCCTTCTCAAAGACGTGCAAGCTATGTCAGATACATGGTGACTTTATACATCAACCACCACAACCTCTTCATCCATTTGTTATATCTTGGCCTTTTGAAACATGGGGTGGTTTGAATGTTATTGGTCCCTTCAAACCTACCTCTAAATCCCATAAATACATCTTGGCTGCAACAAACTACTTCTCTACATGGTCAGAAGCATCATCACTGAAGGAAGTTAAAGCGAAAGACGTGGCAAATTTCATAAAGAATCACATTATCTATCGCTATGGAGTCCCATCAAAGATAATTTCTGATAATGTTTTATACTTCAAGTGCAAATCACTGGTAAAGTTAAGTGAGAAATATAAATTTCAGCATGCATTCTCGGCAAGTTATAATCCATCATCAAATGGCCAAGCTGAGGCGTTCAATAAGGAGCTATGCAACATTTTGAAAAAGATTGTGTCAGAAAATAAAAGAAGTTGGCATGATCGTCTTCTTGAAGCACTTTGGGCTTACAGAACTACAGTGCACACATCAATTCAGTGTACACCGTACAGTCTAGTTTTTGGTTGAGAAGTTATTATTCCCTTTGAAGTACAGTTACCTTTGCTCAGAATTGCCACTCAATTAACAGCACTGGATGAGAATGTGAAGGTTAGGCTGGCCAAGCTCAAAGCACTAGACGAAAATAAGCTCGTAGCTCGACAAAGCTCAAAATTCATCAAGCACGAGTGGCTAGAGCTTTTAATAAAAAAAGTAAAGTTCATCTCTTTCATGTGTGGGGATTTAGTCTTAACCGTAAAGTGACCAATCGTCATCATCATAAAGATGCAAGGGAAATTCGAGCCAAAATAGGAAGGACCTTTCCAATTCCGAAAGGTGATACATCTACCCATGTGTCAACGAAAAGTTCATCAAGAAGTTCTATGCTTAGATATAATGATGTATTAAAAAGAGCTTCAAAAATATATATGTAGAAGCTGAAAAATAAATTCCCAACTACGGATGACTTGATACATGTTAAAAGGTACGTAAGCAGCCTAGTTATATACTAGGTCCAATTCAAGTTTCAAAGAAATGTATATATCAATCTCCAAGTTGAAGTGCAGATGACTTGATCCCATATTGGATACGTAGGCAGTCTGGAAATTTTCTAGATGCAGTCACACGAAATACGTTTCTTTCTCTTTTGCTTGATGTATTACTTAATAAGAAATGTACAAATTCATTCATTAGATGCAAAAAAAAATTAATAATAAAAATAAAAAGGAAAGCAACATAGTTGATTGATAATGTAAAATGTCAACCACAATGAAAGTTGTTAAAGGTCAAAAGTAAACAAAATCATAAATAAATAAATAAACACTAAATAGACATCATAGCAAAAGGGTACTCAGTGATTCTATAACTTTGTGGAGGTGCTCGGTGCGAAAGTTGTTCAAGTTTTTTACCTTTTGAGCTTTTTTAAACTTCTCTTCATTGGCATCAATTCTGGACTGCAGAAGCTTTTTGTTAAGATTATGCTGATCTTGCAAACAACTCTCAAAAGATTGGATATTCTTTACAAGAGATTGCTTTTGATCCTCAAATTTTTTACGCATATGTTGTACATTTAAGTCCATTGTAATGACTTATGCTTCAGTCACTATATGTTTTTCCAAATCTGATTTGGACTCTACTACTTTTGTCGACAAATAAGCCATGGTAGATTGACACTCCTCATGCTCATGAATTAGTTTCATGACTTGGTCTTCATCAAAATCAGTCATGGACCCAAGCATTACAGAATCTGCAGTAAACTCCTCGACCATTTCAAAAATCTGGTTAATGGTGTTGACAAACTAATTAATTTCATGTTGCCCTGAGCCCACAAGATTAGCCATGCCTTGCAATAGAGTCAACAATGGCAATATCCTAGGCTTACAACTTAAAATCTCCCAAAAGATATAGCAGCTGTAAATTTATCCAAAATGCCTTTCATCTTGTCTACCAAGTACCTCTCATGAGCGGATTCATTGTATGATCAAATATGCTGGAAGCTGATTTTGAGACAATGTCACTGGGATCTTAAACATGAAAATGAATTTATTGTATGGGTGAGAGGTCGCTATAAAGATCAATAGTTGAGTCCTCATCTGTACCATAATTAACTAGTTCTTCATCTTCAGCAGCTTCATAAGTTGTAGATTCAATCTTCAATATTTCAGTACCCGTGTTATCAACAGGTTGAGCCACAATCAATTCAAGGTTTGTTTTCAATGCATCATCTTTGACATTGATAACAAGCTGAGTTGATGAGTCAACAATTAAGGTCTTAGAAGCAAAATTGGTTGTATTAGGGGACCTTTGAAGACTATATGATTGTGCTCTTTTGGAAGTCACATCAGTAACATCATCTAGTGGTGGTCCCCTTGTGCACTATCAGATTGAAGGAATGTATCATTAAGGTTAGCAAAAAGGAGTTTTGGATCCTTTATCACAAATTCTGTATTTTCCTTCGTAAAAGGCTCTTTTGTTAAAGCCAAGTGGATTCTTCTAACTGATCTTCCCAAGTAAGGACCTGTACTTTTTGACCACAATCCGCAATACCACCAAGTACACTGTCATTGTCTGGCAAAATTTAGACAAAGAAGTGGATTTGATTCCATTTTCGCAGAAACAAAGATTGTGCGATAGCAACGACTTTTATTCCACACTGCATCCTCGACTGGACTTTAAACTTGAGTTTGTTGGCTGGGACACCTTGATCTAACCCAAATTGACGAAAAAATATATTAGGATAGTAAGGATGAATATAAAAATCCAAGCCTATCCTCACAAGCAATATAGTAGATCCCATCGAAGCCAATATCTCAAAATGAGCATCAAACAAATCTTTATTATCCAAATAGTTTGAACGGTTCAATTCAGGAAAAACATAAGGTCAATATCGAACATATTGTTCGTCCCTCAAAATACATCGACTCTCATTGAAACTCAAAGATTTACTGGAAATGCTAGCATACTTGTGTAAATGGCAAGACCCTAAAGGAATTTGAGTAGATCCTCAACCTTGATAAAAGAGTTATAAAATGTTTAGCAAGCCAGCCAATCATGTAATGCATTTGGAGGACAGCAAGAGAAACAGTGATCCCATGTGCGTGTGAAGCAGATACACTGAGAACATGGTAAAACTGATGGTGCAAGAAAAACTTTGATTTCGTGTGCCATCAACGATGCCATATAAAAAGTCTCAGGTCTAATAGTAGGCACTTCCCGTGGAAATACAAATATACTAAGCCATAGAGATATTTGATACCTTTAAATCCATATCTAGAGGTCTAAAGGGTGGAGCAGATCTCTTATGATGCCGTGAAGATGAATCACATACACGAGGTTGTGAAAATGAACCAGATGCAAAAAAGATTTAGTCTTTATCCCAATATAAATCATTGGTCCCCTGTAAAAATATTCGATCCATTGATCCCAAAAAATATTCTTACAATTGAGAGAAGCACAAAGACATGCATGACTTCTTAAAAGCTCTACGATGGTTGAGTGATATTCCAATTCCCAAAGTCACCTTTGCTTAAGAGTAATAGCCTATTTGTGGGAATAAATTCCTCGTATGGTGCACCTAGGATAGGTAAGCCTCCAATGACATTCAACTCATATAAAGAATTCCTTATTTCACCACCACTATAATGGAAAGTATTAGTCAAAGGTCCCCATAACTCTGAAAATACCCTCCATACATTTAAGTTTATAAGAAAGGAATACTGTGATACCGCAACTGCTTCATAAATTCCAATTTGATGCAGAATCCTTTCATGGTCCCGCAAAATTGACTCAGTTAATTCCATCATATAATCTTGTGATAACCTCTTCCTTGAAAATTAAAATTTTATGACCAGCCGTTCTTTTCATCAAGAAATAAATTCAGTGTCGGATAGAAATCTGGAGTAACTGGGTGTTATCAGCCTTATTATTCACCTTCTAGAGAGTAATAGCTTTGAAGTGGTTTCCAAAGATTTGAGTATCATTAACTATATGATCTTCATTGGTCATTGAGTACTTGAAAAAGCCTGCATTAACATCATCAATGTCATTCAAGGAAACTAAATGGGATGCTAGGTGGTCCAGATCCGATGAAAAAATTAGCTCATTCAATGTGATCTATCTCTTGTAATATGGTCCAATGTCAAGCTCCTCGCCAAATTCATCAGGATCTCATTCAGAGCCTACATTGCCATTGCCACCTGAAATTTTCGAGTGATGTTTGCTTGATCTCTTTATTGCAAATCACCTACAACATAAAAAAAGGAGGGTAAAAAAAAGATTCAAGCATTGCATGCATATAAATTTCACGTGCATACTCCAACGGGGCAACTGTTAAACGAAAAAAAAAAAATTTAAAAAGAAAAAAGGATAAAACAGAAAAAAAAAAATTAAAAATCTGGATATTATAACCTCTTTATCTCCTATAAGTATAAAGTGGTTATTAAAACTTAAGTTTTAATTTTTAAAATTCAAAATTGAATTTTGAAATGCCCTCATCCTCCTCCTTCGAAAAATAAAAAATAAAAAATAAATAAAAAATGTATTAGAAGTTTTTTTTTTTTTTTGCTTGTTTGGTTTCTCTTTTCTTTTCTCTCTATTCATCTGTATCAAAATCTAGGAGGAGATTCCATAAGTGCATATTGCTTCAAACCTTTTGTCAGCCTATAATGCTAATTGGATATTTGTTTCCTTTTCTCACCCAAATTTTTTTTTATTCTTTTTAGTTTTTTAAATTTAAAAGAGGTCTCATGATTTTGGTGATCTAGATCTATTCCTGATGATGATAGAAATTAAAGATAATAATAATAAAAATATATATTTTGCAAATTACCTACTTTCTTGTTCTGATTGATCCCCTTTCCAAAAAAAACCACAAAATGAATCTTTGTTTTTAATAATCTTTCCTGCAACCCGCACACAAAAAAAAAATAAAACAAGCTTGTTATTTTCTTTTTTCAAAATGTACTAAATCAGAGTTTCAAATTTTTATACTTTTCAAATAAATTATACATAAATAAAAAAAATAAAAATAAAAGTAAGCTTCATAGAAAAAAGAATTTATTTCATATACACCTTTTTAAGTTAGGCTATATTACAATCCGCTTTTTTAGATTTTAAAAATTTCAATCATATTCCCTGTCGTTAAAAAATCTCTATTATATTTAACTACTGAAAAAGAATAAAGACATACAAATTGACTTAAATACCCTATATATTAATTTATGTAACTGTTGCATTAAAAAAATAATAAACATTAATTTAAAATTTTTTCTCCTCATTTTTTCTTTCTCCTTCTTTGCAAAAACAATCCCCTCTGCATTTTTTCTTTTTTTGTAGATTTTACTGTTTTATAGGTAATCTTGATCAAGAAATATAGAATTTTTTTCCCAAATCACCTAATTATAAAAAATTCAAGGAATTTATCATCCTCTTCTTTTCTAGAAAGTTCTTGGCCTCAGCTTCTCTTTAAAAACAGAAAAATAAAAATAAAATCACACCTACCTAAATACAACACAAATCACAAATTTCAAACAACATAACAAAAAAAAAAAAATCTGAAAAATCAAAGAGAAAAAAAAAATTAAATAAATAATCTCGGTCACAAACAACAAAAATCCATAATATCTTCTCCCCACCTCCAAATTTTCTATATTCCATGAAATTCTCTTACCAAATTTTTCTTTTTGACTACGAGAGTTGATGATAGTGGCGACCAAGGCGATTTCGACCATGGCCGTGACGATGACGACTATTCCAAAATTGAGTGGAGAAGCCGAAGCTCAAAAGAATCCGGATCTGCCTTCTAACAACACACTGGTCCTTGCACCACCGTCATCGCCGCTGCTACCGGTGCTACTGGAAAATGGCTTCTGGGTTCAGCTTTTTTCACCTCTTGTTTCAAAGCTTTTACCCAAAAAAAAAATATATATTTACTTTTTCAAAAAAATAAAAAATTAATTTGTGGTGGTGCTGATCTGGTACCCAGAATTCCTTTTCCATAGAACAAAAAATGTCAAAATATAAAAAATAAAAATAAAAATACTTTGACGTGGTGAGCTAATGTGGTAAATTTTTGACACATATTTTCCAATAATTATTCAGTCAAATTATTTAAATTTTTAATCATTAAAAATGTTAAAAATACTAGAATGTTATTCAAATGTTAACTTTAACGTGATTAGAATTTTTCAAATCTGGATTATAATATAATCTAAACTAAAATGTGTATATGGAATGAACCGTAGAAACAAAAAAA
Source organism: Ochetophila trinervis (assembly GCA_003254975.1). Taxonomy (NCBI): domain Eukaryota; kingdom Viridiplantae; phylum Streptophyta; class Magnoliopsida; order Rosales; family Rhamnaceae; genus Ochetophila; species Ochetophila trinervis. The sequence continues at coordinate 24,885 of QANX01004303.1, read as the reverse complement.
CTAAACAAAAAATCAATCTAAATTTTGATTGGCTTAAAAAAATAAATAAATGATGCGATGCCTTACGTCTAATCATCATTTAAGAAAAAGATGCATACATATTTATATATATATGAATAAATGTCAAATCAAAACAAATATATATATATATATATATAAAATATATATATAGTTATATATAAATATATCAATCTAGTCAAAGAAATAATAAAATAAATAAATTTAAAAATTCAATTTATAAAGTCTGCAAAATCACGTGACTTTAGATATCTTATTTTTTAAAAATTTGCATGTAATCTGGTCTTTTATATTATAGTCAGAAAAAAAAAAAAAATTGAGTTATTGATCATGGGTTGGAATTTTCTTTACTAATGCAGCAACAAAGATGTGCTCTAAAAGGAATTGAATATATTTTGGACATCCAATATGTATTTTCGTTATTTAATTCGATTTGAAATAAAACTTTTATTCTATTATAAATAATTTTAGAATTGAATTTTATTTTATGATTTAATTTTGTTGGAAATAAAAAAAAATAGCTAATTTATTTTATTTAAGTTGCTGAGAAATTAAGTATAAAATTCAAATATTAAAATAGTTTTATATAGAGTCGAGGATGATTTTGGGCCAAAATTCAAATTCAAATATATTTTAACTTAACTAGATTTTTAAATGGGTTTCAAATTAAAAGAATTCATAAATTTAAATAGACCATTTTAAACGGACATGCAAATTGCCAATTAATCTTAAAGCCTAATGGTTTTAAAGAAACCCAAATAAAATGAACCCAAAGTCTAATTAAAATATTAATAAGTTTTAAATTAAACTGTAAAGTTTTATTTGGGCTTAATCAAGTTCAAAGCTTAGCTCTATTTAAATCTAAATTATTTAAAATTAATTTATAACCAAAATAAAAGTAAGTTATAAATTCAAATAAATAATCTAATTGAATTATTTTATTGGATCAAAATTTAAGAGTCCAATAAATATGGATTATTTTAAATAAAAATTAGGTTTTAAATAAAAGATTGTTTTAATTAAACTAAAGTGTCTTATAAATTCAAATAAACTTTTTAATTTAAAATTAATTGGCTTTCAATCCATAGTCAATTTTAATCAATTTGACATACATCCAAATCAAATGCCAAATAATTAAAACATTCAATTAATTTTAAACGACTATTAATTTTTAAATATGTTAAATAGTCCAATAAAATTAAAAATATGTAACAATCCAAAAGAACTTTTAAAATTAATAGTTAATCAAATAAATGACTATTAAATAAACTCTTCTTAAATAAAATTTAATTGATAAAAAAATTGTTTTAAAACATCAAATTATGAATTTATTATTTAGCATATATCTCACAAACTTAAGAGTCATCAAATGATAAATTCGGTAAACTAAAATTGTTTGACTATCTCTACAAAATAAAAAGTGGTAAAATAAAATGCTAAAAGATATTTGAGAATAATCCAAACCAAGATTTAAAGCTCCAAATTTCTCAACAAAGACGGGCGAGACTTGATGGTCTACAACAAACATTAAAAGTTATTTATTTAAAGATAAGCATGTACCATTTTTAGTTTGACATCCACATACCCATCTGTTCAATTGCAATCAAATGTGTCTATGACATAGACCCTTCTCTTTCTTTCTTTCCTTATCTTCATGTTTTTCCCCTTCACTTTCTCTTAACTAATAAAAGTGAAAACAATTCACCAAAAAATAATAATAAAAGTGAAAACACGATTGCTCTCAGAAATGGTTGATTAGATGGAGAAATTTGGATTTTTTCTTTTTTTTGAAAAAAAATGAAATAAATAAAGATACGTCAACGAAATAGATGATTATTAAATTAATTAACTTTGTTGATGAAATTACATTTTCTTCTCTAGTTTCCTCTCTATCGCTTTTATCAAACAATAAACGCACTAGAAATTTTGTTTCTCATTTTTTTGTTTTTTGGTTCCCTTTATTTCTTTTCCCCCTAGGGGGATCTATTTTTTAAAATTGAATTTAAAAAAAAAAAAAGTTAACCAGCTCCTCAATACAGCAATATAACAAACAAACAAAAAACTAAAAAAAAAAACATTTGAGCATCAATGATAAATACAGCACTATTACAAAAGAAAAAAGATATATTATATGATACAAATGTGGTCGCCGGGATTAGTAAATTAGTAAATGGAGCTCCATTTTTTTCTTTGCTCATGAGTTTGTTTCTGGACTTGAAAAAATAATTAGCTTTTTCAGCCTTTGGGATCGGAAGGCTGGTTTTGGTATCTTTCAAGAGTAATGTTACAGTTGTTCATGATACGTGCATCAAGGAGACCATGATTCCACAATTTAATCATAAATAATCTCCAACACCTGCCAAATCATAAATGGCGTATTATCACTTAACGGCAAGATATTCCCCTGACAAAGCAAAGCAATAAACAAATAATACTTTTGGATGATCACCTCATGTATATAAACATTGATCGGCACAAGCAAACTCTTTTTTTTTTTAATACGGAATCTTCAAATTGTGTATATCATGTCAATTCGGATAAAAGCTACATAATCAATACGAACAAAACCCATATTTACTAGATTAGTGCAAATAATTTAAAGCTCAAACAAATTTTTATATAAATGTGCAACCTTTCTTCAAAAGAACTGAAGAGAAAAATTAATTATTTATGTTTGTGTGTGTTTTTAATTTTATGCAAATGCAACCTCTCAAGAACGGAAAAGAAAAAATGAATAAGTATGTGCTTGAGTGTGTCTCTTTTTCTTTGGCTTCCGGTTTGTTGCATAGACTGAATTGGACTGGATTATTTTAAGTCCAATCCAATCAAATTGGGCCTAACTTAAAATACTCAAGTTCAATCTAATCCAGTCCGGTTTAATATGCAACCATTTATTCATAAGAACTAGAAAGAATGATTGAATTAATGTGTAAATTGTAATGATTATAAATATTGTGTACATAAAGAATTGTGTTGAAGTCTCATAGTCATGTGACATAAAATAAATAAAAAATACCAGCATATCAAGTAGTAGTTCATCATAACTTGGCAAAGAATATAATGTTTTATGTGCATGGTCAGAATTTAAATTCAAAGGAATGAAGGAAGTTACCATATGAGTGCTGGGGTTTTGACCAAATCAGGTCCATGCAATTTTGAAAATGCCTCGCATGCCCAAGGAATATGACCATCTGCCAGTACTCTGAAATAAAAATATTTCACAATATGAAGACCAAGCCAGAGACATCAAAATGAACTTATCGCTCATGAATTTTTAACTTTATGGAATGTGATAAGACCGGTCAAAGGTACCCCCAAAAATCCAACATCATTCATGTTTCAGGAAACAGGCTGAAGCAACATTTTTCCTTAAAACCAAATATGCTATATTTAAACAACAAATCAAATACATGCACCACTAAAACAAAGACAACTTTATTAAAGCTCAAGCATCAATCAAATCTATGACTAATCAATCGGAGTTGGAGAAAAATAAAATGGAAAATTTAAGGATTTAGGTTGAGCTGACATTCAACAAGAATTTCTGATAACTGACCAGTATCGGCATTGAGGTTTCATTTAATTGATTCAAAGATTTGTAAAACATGTATGATGTATATAAAGAGTTCTCCATATCCTGCCAAAAATTTAAAAACATATTTTGATTTATAGACATGATGACTGCCACTTCCGGTAACTTCATCAATCAGACATGACTTAAACCTGGGGAGACTTGTATTGTTAAAAATCATAAAACAGAAGGAAAGGACGATGCCTTACTTATGGATCTCCTACAATTTACAGGATTACTGATTTACTGTGCACATATAAATTCCCAATTGACACATGTTATGGGATGTGATGATTCCATGAATATGGTGACAAATTGGGAGGGGGAGGGGGGGGG
>QANX01004303.1:0-20954 GCA_003254975.1 Ochetophila trinervis | reverse complement strand
AAAAAAAAAAAAAAAAAAAGGACCTCTATAAATCAGGATTGATAAAGAAGAACAGAAAAAGCTACCAGAGTGAAAAGAGTGGAAAGGAAGTTTGGTAGAGAAGAAACTAAAACAAAATGAAGGAAATTCACTACCGTTGCTTCCGCACGAAGGAGTTCCACATATGCATCATTTGCTTTTCATCTTTCGTCACGTCAACAAAATCATCGAGCATCTATGACATGCCAATGTATGAATGTCAGTTGTCTACTGAATAGGAGTATAGGACATATAATCCAAAAAGAAATAACCATCTGCACCAGCAAAACCCCACTGGGACAAGGTGCCAGTTCAATTTATGTAGTGTACCCATGTTGGCCAACCCAAGCCTTACTATGGTAGAACATTCAAACATCAAATCAAAAAGCTGAGATTGGATCAAGTATAGTTTCAATGGGAGTGCATTTTAAAATTGGAAGCACATTCAATGGCCACCTAAGTGACAGAAATTATTAGAAACTACTAAGAAACCAAAGGATCATTAACCATGTTAACCAAAAAAAAAAGGATTATTAACAATTGAAAACAAGCAGAGTGGAGGATCAAGCATAATTTTGATGATAATGATAGTGATGAGAACAAAATTTCCTTGGGGAAACTTATATCTAAATTTTTCAACTAGCAAGTAGCTATTGTCATATGTGAGTATGTGACTCTGACTTTATTGTATAAACAAAATAGAAAATTACAGGTTAGAGAAAGAAATTAGTCATGCAATTATTAAGCATACCCTTCGATCTTCAAAATCAGCAACATCGTCATCGACTTCATCTTCACTATCCCGATCCGATAATACTTGTTCCAATGCCATGGGCTTCAAGCATGAGAAGATAGCAAATTTCAGATTACCAATACTTCATCAAAAGTGACATTTGGAAACTTCAGACAAAGAAAGATGAAACTTAATGACCAAGTAGAAAGTTGTTCTCTAAGGAAAAAAAGTCCCATATGCTGAACATAGGGTATCCAGTTTAAGTACCTATCAGTGCCAACAAAAGCTACTACAAGAGCCAATTATATTTCTCAACAATTCATAAAAAAAAAAAATTGGGGACAAAAGAAAATTCTAAAAACATAAACTATTGGACAATATATGAGTCACTTATCACCTGGGCTCTGTGCGAGTGAAAAAACTGTCGTTTCCGCAAGAGGCCACAACTGAAAAAATAAATAAAATTCCCATATCAAACCCAAATTTTCATACTTGACCATTTTAAAATACTTATCTTACAAATAGAAGAATACATGAAAAGTTGTGATTATCATGTATCTATTGCATGAGTGACGTCTGTCCCCATTTACAAATTTTAAACCCCATATCCAAAAACTAAAATCACTCATGTACTACCATAAATGTGTTATATGCAATCACTCTGGCATTATTCAACTATTTGTTACCATACACATTTCCTGATTCTTAAAATCATATCTTCCAGATCTGTTTAGCTCAAAAGTTTGCTCTTTTAAGCTACATTTCTCTTATATAGTACTTTATTTGATTTACAGATTATAAATACCTGTCTTATCTTATGAGACTTTTTGACTTAATCAACATTCCAACAAGAGTTTTCGATGTTGTATTGCTTGAAGACCATATAAATTATTCACCTAGCAAATGACTATTAACTTGTATAATTTCATTTTGTCAATAATTGTAAAATCTCGTGTAGCAACCACATGCAAAAGCAGCAAATATTGGATCTTTAACAATTGTCTAGGTAAACTGGCTGCTGCTACTGACCAGGTGGAGCTAATATCGTTGATAGAATACATTTTCTAGAAATAGCACTACAGAAAGTTAATTACAACATCTTTTTAGACTCTACAAAGTAAACGAGAACATGTCATACAGAAAGGAGATAGAAAAACAGACATACTTCCTTGGATCAGAACGTTCAATAGATAGCTTTCTTGTCTTTGCAAACTGCAGCATGGCAGGAGGTGCAAGATTGTTTGCAGATAATGATTGAACACAACCTGGATCAGTATATGAATGTGGTATACCACTTGAAACCCCTGCAACATTGAAGCTTGAGGTAACATATAGCATACAAAGAGAAGCACCAATACCAGCATTCTGCAAATCATGCCCACCTGAAATACGTGCCTTTTCACCTTTACTGGAATGAGCATCTGAGATGGAAAGTTGGTTGTTTAACAATAGAATCCGTTTAAAAAGCAGAGAGTAAAATGAATATTTGATAGTTAGAAAAGGAAAATAAAACTCTGAAGTCTATTACAGGAACATGGAAAATCTATTACAGTATAATAGCTTGATCTAATCCCTAGGTAACAGCATATTTCAAAGAATGAAATAATTGAGGATTTCTCATCCTGTTTTAATACTCTGCTCTGCATTTTTCAGTTTATACAAGTATTTGTTCCTTGAAACAAAAAAAAAAAAACTCAATCATAAATGGTTTTGTGATCTTTTTAGATGTTCCATTAATAGCTTGCTAGCTTAAGATATAAGATCTCCTTTTTCGCTTCTTCTTTTTCTTCTTTTTTTAAACAAAATGATTTGATATAATTTGTCAAACTAATCCGCTCAATACCATCTAGATTTCTAACATGCTTTTGAACCCAAGGGTAAGATGATACAGATCTTCTTCGCAACAATTACTTGAGAGGATGATTGCAGGGAACCTATCTATCTAATTGGGCTTCCTTAATAAGTAGATGACGGATATTAAAGTTATCAGACTATTCTGTGGGATATCTCCTTGGTTTTCAGTATGTGATTAAACCCCAGGAAAGATAATTAAATCTTTCCTTGCTTCTGAGCCTCCAGGAATTGCAGAAGGTAAGATATGCAACAATGACTTAACAGAGAGAAGGCAGAAAAACCAATCTCTATAGTTGCGGTTCCATGATAAAATTATTAGAAAGGTTAGTAGGAGTGTGATGTAAATAATAAAACGAAACCAATATTCTAATCTTAAAGTGGGTTTTTTTTTTTTTTTTTTTTTCTGATTATGATATATTGGCAGACTTCAAGCCTTGCACGTTTTTTTTCTCTCATCATCCTTTGGACTATTACTTTTGTTGAGTTTTATACACACACAAACAGATTTTAATAATTTTTAAGAGCTATTTCACTCTCTTCGTAGAATGCAGGACTAGAAACTACACATCAACCCTGTAAAAAGAATCGATCAGAAGGCCAGAAATGAAGGTCTTCACAGAAATAAGAAATGAATGAATACCATCTGCCTTCTCCGAAAGCTCACAGGCTCCACGCATGTTTGACTCAAAAACAAATGGATGTACATGATTTGCACAATGTAGGTTCTTCCGTCTTTTGCGTCTAAGTGGCTTCGAGCTGGATGTAGACATTAGTTTAACCACTTCAATTTAGAGCATAAATATAACAATTAATGGCATAGAATTGAAGAAAATATTTAGGTCAAAAAATAGTCAGAAAAATGAAGAGACAGACTTACTAAAAGAAGAATACTTGTAGCTTAGGATCAATGCCATCAGCAACCATCTGAGGAGAAAAACTTCGACTATTCAAAGATCATTTACTATGAACTACTAAAAAAATTTCACAGCTTACTCTCATCTTGAATTTGCAAAGACAGTAGATGAATAAGTATCAAAATATATTAACAATCCCTAAATAAAGAAGGAAACATAGTGGTGCTGACATCTATATTGACAATAACCAATATTTTCTCACCCGAATTTTAATTACAAGACAAAGAAAATATATTAGTTTGGTGGCATGAGAATATATGCAGCAAATAACTGAATTTCACTCAATTTAATTCCAGTTCAAACATGGAAAGTAATCAGGTTACTTTGTTGGGGGAGAGCGGAAAGGGTGAGATATTATGAATCTAAGGATCAAGCGAAAGTGATTTATGTATAAGCCATAGAATTAATTCTTCAGTAGATTGACAAGATAATATAGCTAATAAAGCATGTCATCCATGTCAATCTCATTAATCATCCAAATGCACATTTTCGTCTGACCATGATGGTATGTTGGTGTGCAAAAGAAAAAGATTTTTTGAACAGTAACGTCATCCACTTTCTCATAATTCAAGAATAACTATCATAGCAGCTCAACATCATTCAACATCGAGCAGCAGTTCAATTGCCAGTGCAACTTATAGAGCAAAGGTAGAAACAGGTGGAATCAAAGGGCACAATCATTCAACAGCATCTAGTTTTCAGACCACAAATCTCACATAGTTTGCAAGGACACTAGTTCAAAACAAGCACCTTCAGTTACATAATTCATTAGTGGGTGAAAAATTACAAATTTCTACCATCTTTTCTTTGAATAACCATGTTTCTGCTACTCCAACTAAAGATGAAGCACAGGAAGACTATTTATAATTAATTATTTTGAAGAAAATTGACTGGTTATTACATCTATCATGCAATAATGTAATTAAACAGAGCTGCCTGGACATCTGACTGCAAATTCACAGCGTATGGGTTTATCAGTCATCTCATAAATACGCATAAAAGGCAAAATCGTGAATGCATTTCAAATCCGGAATTAAGTAACCTACATGCATGAACACATATGATTACTGCACACAGCAATCCATATAGAACACAACTACAGTAGATAAAAAATAAGTTAACAAATAAGAGATTGACATAGAGAATCATCCATTAGTACTTTTCAAGGTTCTGACCTCAGATCTCCAATTATCAGTCCTCACTGACACATTTACAGCTTGATACTCTTCAGTCACCTACACAAATCAATTTTAGTAGTCACTTCACCATGTCTAAATAATTAGGATCCCACCAAGATTCTTGTCGATTACCAACCCAAAATTCAAAGTTGAAGAGATCATGTGATGAGGTCAAGTGATATCTTAAACCCTACAAAACAGATAGAAAACAAATAAGCATCAATGCACAAAACTCACTCTCCATTTGTATTTTCAAATTAAAGATTAATAATTTCAAAAAACTGAACGGAACAGTTCAACCTTAAAGCTTGCACATTTAACCAAGCAGAAGGGACATGAAAAGTCTTCCGTTACTGCAAGATGAAGATTTTCTAAAATTAAATCACGAATATGGGCATCATAAAGTAGAAAAGAAAAGGATACACACACACGCTATTATCAAGGGAAATAGAAACTAAGTCTAAGAAAAATTAATTTTCCAAAAGCAGACAGCAAATCATCAATTATCAGGCAAAGAGCACGATGTGTTGACCAACCACCACCACTTTTCTTCACAAGATCAAGTTTGCACTTTTACAAATCCAAAAATAAAATGGTGTTCATAGATACATTGATCTTACTAAATATGTTTGAAAGCCTCCAACTTTTTAGAAACTTTGGTATTTAAAAATATTATGAAAAAAATGAGACACCAACAAGACATAAACTGAGAGATGGAGAGTCAGAAAGAGAAAACTGAGAGATGGAGAGTCAGAAAGAGAAAGAGAAAGAAAAAGACAAAGTAGAAATTATGATTTACCTTCAGTCCTTTGCAACTTATTGTTGTAGTATCTATAATTAAAAATCACATTTCCTGCCCTCAACCTGAATGAGAATAAAACAATATATGCTAACAATGTGAATAGGAAAAAAAAATAATGTTTCCAAAAAAATGAAAACAGTAAAAGTAAACCCTAAGCTTCAAGCTGCAAATATAAAGATGTCACGTTAAAACAAAGGGGGAAAAATGGCATGGGCAAAAGATGTAATTTTTGTAATATTACCATAATTTTGTTGACTGTACTAGAGGATTTTACATACTCCAGAATTATGCAATATTTTTAAATTAATAAATTTTGATATTAAGATAGTTAAGTTTTCTACCAAACCATGCAAGTAATTGGGTTTAGTGGCACATCACATTATTACTTAGATATTTCAACTATTAATAGATATAGATTCATCCATTCATATAACCAACCTTTTCAGGATAACAGAAAATGAATTACACATGATAACAACAACAATATTTCTAGAAGCAAATAAATAAGAATGACAACATAACAGCAATCATCAGAGACATTAAAACACAAACAAATTTACAACATATACTTAATAGGAGGAATGAAGATTACCGAATAATATCGGAAAGTGATGAAGAAGGAATATCACTACATATATATGAATTGTAAGGAGATTTTTCTTTAGCACCAAACTCTTCTGCAGAAACAATGACTTGCACTTGCTGGGATGTAGTCTTCAAAACAATCAGAAAGCAACAAAAATTTATTAATAATAGTTTCACACAAATTGCAATGTCAGAGAGAGAACAAAATTTAAATTTCTCCAAGAAAGAAGACATTGAGGGCAGAACAAACCGTAGTTTCTGAGTTATAAAGAAGTTGAATTGAAATGCTGTTATCCTCATTCAAACAATTCAACTGCAAGAGGAAGGAAGAAAAAAAAAAAAAAAGTGTGAACTTACTTTTGGCCCCCATATGAATAATAGCTATCAAACATAAAATCAAAATTAATAAACCTGTAAATGTCATAAAACATAGATAAGCAGTTAAAGAATTAGTTAATCAGTAGCCATCTGATGATGTCATACCTTCAAGAAGCAAGAGTGCATATCAATAGTTGACATCATCTCAGCTCTCTGTCCCAAACTAAAATTTGGAGAATTCTCCCACGAGATGTACAGTGATTCTAAGGGTATCTTTCCCCATAGGCAGTACCCCCCAACATTTGCTGTCAAATAAATATGAAATCAATTTGGGATCTTCTTCATAAGCAAAAAAAATGAGGTAAAACACATCATGCTTACATAACACAAATATTCCAAACTCTATATGTCTTCTGGTTAAAGGCACTGATTATTCATTTTGAAAGTAATAAAAGGCATATAAAACAATAGAAAAGTCAATCATGCCTTTCAGTACATTTTTTCTTTTTTTGTGCTTTCTCCCATTCAGGTTTATATTATAAAGCTCTCATGGTTAGATGTTTATAAACATCAGACATTAATTTTTCACAATTTTTTTGTTTTATTTTCTTTATTTCTTTGCAATTTATCTGAGTCAACATAACATGATCAACTTGAGTTTTTTTCCCTTCTTAACTTGCAATTTATCCGAGTTATACCAAGTCATATCAAGAAATTAGAAAGTATTAGATTGGAGGTGGGTGGGTATCTCCATCAATTCCCAAAAGTTGCAAAACATTAAAGGGATGAGATATTAATTGTATAAACATATTATGTCATGTCACATAAGACCATAAAATTATCTACATTTAAAACAGAAAATCAACATAAAATTGACAAACATGGTTTGTCAAAAATCTAAAGTTAAATGAGAGCCAAACCATGACTTTGTATCATCCATAGCATGCCAACTTGACACCTTATACAACAGATTGTAAGAAACTCAAGCATATCTTACATGGAAAAGAACCAATATCCAAAGGACCCTTGAATGGATTGATTCCACATAAAGGATTTTGGGCTCCCACTGCAAGAAAGCAACAACCAGACAAACTTTTTGAGGAGAATTCAAACCCAAACACTTCATATCAACCAAATTAGAGGATTATGCATACCAAAACTAACAAGCACAATGGCAACTGAGCCAGATTTAGCTTCCAATGCCAGCTTATTAATGTCAGGTAGGATAAAATTTGCTTGAATTTGACTGCTTCCCTCTCCAGTGGAATTGTTTAAGATGCATGCTCGGCTGAATCGGTATGTCGCAGAATACTTTTTTTGCTCAAAAACAGTATTATAATCAGAAATAAGAAGGTAAAATGAACTGCAGAATATTGCTTCCAGAAGTTCTTAGATATAGGCTGATAGCACAAAGATGTTAAAAGATATACATTGATATTGATTGGTTAATTTAACTTAAATAGATGGACTCAGAATTCATACCTCCTGAACACCAACATCAGAAACCAGTCTTCCCAAAAATACATACAAAGGAAACAAGTTATGATTTTGTATGCCTTCATTCTCAGTCATTGAATGCGAAACAGTCATTTGTATTCTACAGTTGAATTAACAGGAACTCACTTAGTATCTCAAGTTAATCTGTATACTTAAGTCCAAACAAAACGGCCAGCAAACCTAAACATCTAATATGTTATTCACTTCAAGAAAGCAAAGCGTGAAGTTTAGGATAATAAAGATGTAGTAACCGAGAAAATGACAGATAAATTCATATTGAGAAGTCAAATCATTTGCAAAAACAGCAGTTGTTGATTTTTATTTTTATTTTTACTTGATAAAAAGCTTTATTGAGTTGAAGTTCAGACCAATTGCTATCAACATTTTTTGGAGTTCGTAATTAATTCAGGCAGTGGTATATGAAATGGAACCTTATTGGACACCTCAATGTTGCTTTACATATCAGTAGTAATTTTTTTTAATTTAAACAACCACAAACTCTTTATTATATATCGAATTTCGCCTTAAAAGTAGAACAATGAGCCTGTGCATACATGGAGAAAGAGAAACTGAACATAAACCAGACTGGTTTATCCATTCCATACTTGCCTCTTTTTATGCTTTGTTTCGACTTTGTAACTCAAACATCTTTGAAGAAACGATGGCTACAAATTGAAAAACACGTAGAATCAGAAATAGTTCATAATTTTTTGGCAACACTTGCAAGCCAAAGAAAAATAAATAAATAAATAAATTCAAACTTTATCTTAAAAATTTCCACTCCCAAACTGAAAAGCAACCAAAATAATCACTTACTCTTCCAGCACCAAAAATAAAAAAATAAAAAACAAGATGCATTACATTTCTTATAGCGCGACGTTGAAGAATGTTGTAGAATTCAACAGGCTTGCAATAAATGGAGAGACTTTCTTCTGCAGCAATTTCTTCTTCCGACGACAGACGCACGCGAGAGTCTTGTCGGCACATTTTGTCCTCGTACCTGCAATTTCAAACCAAAAAAAGGAAAGAAAATGAGTCCGTCATCGCAGCCACAAGGAGAAGAAGAACAAAAAATAGTGGAGGTTTTGCGGAGAATCAGAGAGAAAAGAGGTGCTTTTAGGGCAGTGTCAGAGAGAGAGAGAGTACTGACGGAGCCACCGGAGAGAGAGGAAGAGGAGGCACGGTCGAATTAGATAGAAAACGAGGTCGTTTGGCTGGGTTTCGGTTCTTCTTTTACCTCCGCTTTAACTATCTTCTTCTTCTTCATCCAAAGTTCTCTCAGTTCTCGCCTCCCCAACCTTCAGCTTCCTCTGCCAGCAAATCCCCTGAATCTATATAAAACTATTAAAAATTAAACCACAGCTTTTGTATTCACGTACGTAATAGTTTTGTCTGATTTTTACCATTGAGCGACTCTCGGGTGCCCAACGCTATGTCTTTTTTCTAAATCTGGCTTCTTCTTCTTCTTTTTTTCCTTTTTTTTGTTCTTTGGGCACAACATATTACAGGTAGACGACCAATATTATACTCTTAAATTTGGTAAATTTGGAAATTAATAATAGTTTTAGAGAGTTTAAATTATTTATTTTTTATAATTTATGTCTTTTTGTGAGAACATAACATTCTACAAAAAAATATTGCATTTCTGTAATATGTGCAAAATAATATTAATTTTATGTGACATATTTTTGAGTTTTTTTTGTGTTAATTACAGATTTAATTCTCTACTAAAGAAAATATAAAAGGCTGTAATTTTAAATTCTACCTTAGAATTATAAAATTGAATTCCAATAACCAGTACAAAATTGTGAATTTGTGATTACTTTGTTAAAAAATTTAATAAATTTTAATGAGATTTTGATATAAATATATTATTTATAAATAGTTGAAAAAATATAAAAAATAAGTCCACTATCAATTATAAATCTTTATCGAAATTTCGAAACTTTAATTGCATCAAAAGCTTTAAAATATAATTTATTTATTTTTTGAATTTTTAAATAATGGACTTTAACTTGAAATTGATTGTTTCAAAAGTAAGTTTTAGAAGTAAATTTGATATTAGCATCAAACGATGATCAAAACTCAACCACCTGCTGCTCCAATGGTGATCAAATTTTTCACCTCATATCCACAAAATTCAACATATTATTTCCATGAACAAGATCAAACTTTCAACATTTGCAATCATAATTGTTGGAAGTTTTGGACGACAGAGAAATCATAGTCACTTTCCACAAGTTCAAGTGTTGAGGTTTTATGGAAATTGACACCCATATATATATAGTCATAATAATCTGGACATGTGTATGCATCCCTTTTGTAAGCTATACAACCCAAACATGAAATTTACTAGTCATCAACTCCCTTTACAACACCGAAGACAATAGCAACTGTAGCAAGAATGGCCTGCACATAAAAGCGCAATTTCAAAGTTAATTACATGCAAAATATATTCGAAAAAACGGAAATTTTAAAACATTTACATATAGCAGAATCAGAATCACTGCAGTTACAAAAATTTAAAGCTTTGCACCAGGAGAGGGTTGATACAAATGCATTGACGTCACACATTTCCAATTGGAGTTAAGAAAAGTTTCCTTTGCTATTAGGAGATGAAATTAGAATAGATGAGAAAATTTTATGTGTGAAAAAGAGAGTCTATAACGATCTGATAATCGTTGTAAGCCAGATTAAGAAAGACATTTTTGCCAAGCTAAGCCCTTGTAAGCTGGATCGAATATCCTACAAGTGGAAAATAAATTTAAAAACACCCCTACGCAAGCCAGAGTTAAAAAAAGGAAGTGTTACTCACAGCAACTATGCAACCAACGTATCCTGGCTTTTCTCGGTGGTCTACCCTGGCACAAAGTAGAATAATTGCTCCGACATACCAGGGGATAGCAGCAAGGAAGAAACCAATTATAAACCTTCAAAATAGCAGCTTCTTTTATAATAAACACCACTAAATTATATTATCAAAGTCATAAATTTCAAGATTAAACACAAAATGAGAGAGAGAGAGAGAGAGAATCAGAAAATTGCAAACTGAAAGATGTGACATTAAGCATTTCTTGACATCCCATAATATTTTGTCCTCTTGGATTAGTCAAGGATACTAACTTCTTTATGCATTACCAAATAAGCTTCACCTAGGGTGAGTGTATTGTCCATCAATGTAACCTAAAACATACTGCTCTTGATATTGAATTATTCAGAGATGCATTTTCTTTCCATAATTTTCTCCCCTGTATCTCTCCTTCTTCCCCACTTTTCTCTCCCTTCTCTTATTCTCCGCTTCTCTTTCCCAGGTTCTACATTAATGTCTTAAAATCCAAGACAAAGTGTATTAATCTTATGAGAATAAAATTTCAATAAAAGAATGACACCAATCCCAAACGTTAAAATGTATTAAGTTGAGCATCAACAAAAGACTAGACCAACCAAACACCAGAGACTTTTTTTTTTTTTTAATTATCTTTTTGGAGGGTTTTTTCTTGGAACACATAACCAAAGGAACAAAATCCAGAATCACAAATCCCACAAAAGCACAGAGACAGAAACCTAGTTTTTAAATTCTCTCAAGTTTCAAGATAATAATAAAACAATAGAAACACAAGTGTTAAAAAAATGAAGGTTTGAGTACACGGGGAAGGAAAATTAAAACATATAAAACACTAACAAGATAGTACGAAAGAAAAACAGATCCCAAACAAATCAAAATATTCAGATTCATGCTCCACATTTACCTTTCCTGAAAATTGCAAAGCAGAATTGCAGCAAAGGTTGAATTTACAGACAAAATGTGGGAAAAGGTTTCCTCCAATACCATTTCCATTTTATGGAAACCATACTGGAAAATAAATTTTGAAAAAATTTAACTCTGTATGTTTCATATGGTAGGATATAAATTGACATCTCAATTCATGAACCAGTAGTGGAAACTGGAAATTTCAATTTCAAGGATACAAATATGACTAAACACATTTGGTTTAAACATCCCATCCTTCCACTTGCTTGTGTACACCTATATTTTATAATTATATAAATAATGAAGACAACTTACAGGAACCAGCCAAAACCAAGACCACAGCAAGGAAGACGGCGTTCTCTTACAGGTCTCCCTTCAGCAACTGCATAACCTGCAGCAACAATTAAGACATGCTACCATATTACAAAAAAATAAAAAATAAAAATAAATAAATAAATTATGACAACTTATAAAAGATATTCAACAAGCATGATATCTAAGGTAGAATTAAAATTATTAAATATTGCTATCAGAAAACACATATGGACTTCGTTCAATTCACCAGAAAGTTCGTTGGTCAAATAATCAAGAAATAACATATAAACTCACGCCATCAGTGATGACCCTGATAATGAGAAGTCCATAATTTCCTTTTCTCTCAACACAAGACTGCACAGATAACTACGCTCTAATGCCAAGCTTAAACTTTTTAGAGATAGGCAGAAACTATGTTATATCAAGCTAGCATATAGTAGTAAAGTAGACAGTTTTATCACCTTTGTTATATAAAAGCTTTTCTAGACCTGTATGATGTGCATATCCAAAAATTATAAAAAGTATAAAAGTTTTTCTCTCTTTTTTTTTTTTTTTTTTGGTCAACCAAAAAAGTATAAAAGTTTACTTTGATTTTATATACATGTATTATACAAATATAATTATACATGTAGAGACTTTAACAAAGATTTGCCGCTGTACTCTATTTATTATTATATTTTCCAGTATGCCCTCATTTCTTTTACTCTGTTTGGCATCATAATTAATTATGAGTTTTAATGTGACTTAACATTCAATTGAAACAAGATTATGACAATTATTCAGAAAAAGAAGCACTAAAGTATTATGCTTATCTGTGTGTATATCATTCAATAAAGAAAGCAAGAGAAATATATCTTAAAAAACATAAAAATGTTAATAGAAAAATAAATAAAAAGTTCATAGTAACAACTTGAAATAGGAAACAAACAACATAAAATGCACTACCTAAACCTACGGACCCTATTTTTGCAAATGTTGAAACCAAAGAAAAGAGAAATGTGCCTATGTGGCAATATATAATGTTAAAAAGGAAAATATTAAACAAAGTACAAAAAGGTCATCACATGGCACAAACATTTTACTATAGGAGCAAAGACCAATGCCAACTCTCTCCCCTCATCACAGTGAAATGTTTGATCAACCAACCACTCCATCCCTTTTAACATCAAAATTCTCTCCCTAGATATATTATAGTTAGTCTCAAGTAAGGACTGACCTTTTCGAAATCAAATCTTAATTTGTGACTTTTGATTCTATCCTTTACTGAAAAATGGTAAAGTCCGGCCCAAATATAAAGAAATCAAAAGTACAGATCTAGGACCTGATCTTAAAAATGTCAGGATGGAGATTAACTAAATATACGAATATACATAAATGTGTACATATTTCAACTCATTATCTCTCTATATATAACCACTAAACTAGCTAGGCAGAACTCAATTCAGTCCAGGCCGCAAGAAGGCTCCTCCAGAACCATTATACAGCAAAAGAACAAACAGATCCTCATATCTAATGCAGTGTAAGTAACAGTGACTATATAAAAAGGAATTTCTCCAACCTTCATTTTCGCAATTCTTCAATTCTCACAAACAATGCCTCTTTACTAATTTTCAATTCATTCCCAAAAGCAAAAGCTATATTATAATTCACAACCACACTAACAGAATCACAAAAAAACACCGTTCCTTGACTAATAAAAAAATTAAAACCAATTCGAAAAAAGAAAAGGAAAGATCCAGAGTACCAGGAACAGTTTGATATCCACGAGCATAGTAGTGAGGATCGGGAGGAGGGCCACCGGCCCCAGGAGGCGGCACCGGGCGAGGAAAACCGATGGCCGGCTGCTGAGGAGGCCGAGGCGGAAGAGGAGGTGGATAATTAGCGACTCCTTGGAACGTACCGTACTCAGGCTGTGGCTGAGATTGGTGCTGATGATCGACCACCACTCCCTTCTTGTTTTCTTCTTCTGTCATCTTCTCTGATTCTGCGGATTAGAATTAGAAATTGGTGAACAAGAAGACGACAAGTTAAATTGATTTCAGGGTTCGTTTTTGTGGAAGAAGATGAACAACAAGTAGTAGCTTTCCGATCCAATCAATCGGTCACTGACTTTTTTTTCTTTCTTTCTTTGTCAATGTGTCGTCCGAGTTAAAAAGAAAGTCGCTTTTAGGGTAAATTTTCTTCTTCTTCTTTTTTTCCTTTTTTTTTTTGGTAGGATGTTTTTTCACTGCTCATTTCATTTCACGTGCTCTGTTTAAGGGTCGTACGGAAAGTGCTCCTTCCTTCTTACACATCACTCGTATGTAAGTTTACAAAACAGTCCTTCTGATTTTTTTACTTTTTTTTCCTTTTAAATATTTTAATTCCATTTTTTTTCTTTTTAGAAATTTAATCTCTTCCTTTATCCAAAGCCAATACAGAAACACGGCCGTCGTTCACTCCGACAGACAACGGTGCTGTTCTTCCGTCGCCGGTGACAGCTGAGATTTTATTTTTCATAAGCCTTCGCAAACGGACAAAAAAAATTGATTAAAAAACTCTAAAGGAAAAATAATAAAAATAGAAGGGTTTTCAGTAATTTTGCTTTAAAATGCAGTGTCGGTATAAATTCCGGATCGTCCGAAAAGAACGACCCCTAGTTAGGTGTTTGGGGGTCGGACAAAACTTTGTCTGAAATTCGTACACAGGGTACAGATATTGTCTTAGATATCAAAGATTCATTTACCCAAAAAAATAGATATCAAAGATTCGAGTAATTGCTATAAATTGTGAAAAA
Source organism: Ochetophila trinervis (assembly GCA_003254975.1). Classification (NCBI taxonomy): domain Eukaryota; kingdom Viridiplantae; phylum Streptophyta; class Magnoliopsida; order Rosales; family Rhamnaceae; genus Ochetophila; species Ochetophila trinervis. Next base: position 6,213 of record QANX01004303.1, on the reverse strand, counting down.
TATAAATTAGTTTTTTTTATCACATATAAATTAGTTTTAATTAGATTTTTTATTTTTCATCAAAATAAAAGTTGCACTCTCTAAAAATTTAAAATAAATAAAAATAACCTTTAGGAAAGAATGATAATCCATTTTTTGCCTTGTACCAATTTTGTAATTCTCTTTTAGTGAAAATAATAATCCAAAATCTTTGCTCAAAGAAATAATAATAATCCAAAATCTTTCACGTTTTTAAAAAAAAAAATTCTGATGAAATCTTAGCCGTTAAAATGTTATACGGGTGTAATAAAAAATAAAAATTGAAAGAGCCCAGTCAGATTAAGAACCGGATGACATATCCATTTCCAGGGACCGTCATGATAAATGGGGCAGGACCCACATTTATTGTGCAGATAGATATATCTCTTACCATTTTGAATAATTCTACCCTCTATTAATTAAATTTTTAATATTCAATGAGTTAATTATATTTTTTATTGAATTTATGTAAAACATTTTTAATTTCTCAACTGTTAAAAACTGCTACATTATTCAATATTAAAAATTTGTTTAATAAATTTAGTTCATGTAAATTTGCCTTTCAACTTGTGCCATCAATATTCGGATAGGAAAGTAAATAAAAATACTCCAAAAATTAACCTCCTGTGTCATATCTATGCTATCATCTTCTTCCTCAAAATGTCTAAAACTTCCATACAGTACACAAAAATCTGTACTTGGTTTTAATCAAACTGTTTTATATAGAATTTAGTAAACAAACAAAAATATTATGCATGGCTCATTAGAAGCAGACAAATTACAAAGATGATATACATATGGTAGATGGTACTTTTACAGCTTACAATCAATCTGAAACAATTATTTTCTTTTATTTTTTTGTACAATAGGACATTTATTGATAAGTTTCAGTACGTAATATCACAAGGCACCAAGCTTCCATTGACAAAGCAATTCAAAGACAAAAGAAAGTTAACAGATGAACAAGAAAGGCTTTGTTTGGTTAATTAAGCTTTGGATGTTACATCTTGCAACCCACAAGCCATATTTGCTGGAACAGCTATGTCTATCATCTTTGGATATGGCAGATTCAGATCTGATGTAAAAAAATTATGCAGTTGTTAGTAATTTATATCCATGTTAACCAAGTATAAACTATACAAAACGCACTTACTTTCCATAATGGTCTTGTATGTTTCCTGCAAAACAGTTACAATGATTTTTAGCTTTCATTTCCTAAATCAAATCTGGATCTTTAAAATCAGTAGACTGATAACAAAAAATATAAGAATATTTTTCACCAAATGCATAAAAAATCTTAACCAAACTTTGTTATTGATTTTAGTAATTGAGGAATCTGAAGTGGGTGATAAATAATGTCCACTTAGCTTCTTCATCCACCTTCTTCCTCCTCGATTCTGTTCATTCAATAAATATAAAAGCCTGTCTTTTGTTGAATTTTAATGTTTGAGAACCATTAACATTTAATGAGAAAGTTACTGTTTTGCTCCGCGGCATGCTAAATGCTTTGACACACACATATACACATAAATTTATATATATTTTGTATTAATATTTTCTAATGTCCTGCAACCTAGTTAAGAACACATGCTTGGTTAACTTTTGCCCAGAGATGCAATTACCTGATCCTTTGTTAGGCGAGGATTGTATAGTATCTCTTCCCCAACAGTACTGACCTGAAATCAGTAGTTTTGTTCTTATAAGGCAGCTATGTTTATATCTAGAGAGGAAAAGAAAAACTAAAGAAGAAGAAGGATTTAACATTTCTCAAGTCTTACAGTGAATCCTCTGTAGTCATGAGCTGGATAGATCAATGTTTCTTTTGGCAATGTAAAAATCTGCATCCAATGATAACAACGAGTGATAATTCTTAAGACCCCAAATGGTAATAACACTTTTTTCTTCTTTTCATTTTTCGTTTTGTTCCGGCTCGGGTTTTTTTTACCTGTGAATGCACAGATTTGTAGAGCTGCTCTGAACTTCCACCCTGCATGAAATCTAATGGCATCAAACCTTACAAGGAGATATCACTTTCAAATGAACATATTTCAATCCCACTATCCTTTCACTTCCCAAATGAAAACTAAGATGTAAAAACAGGCACACCACAAATCATTAATCAAGCTCTTAAAAACCCCAAGCACATAATATTTGTGGTAATGCATTGCATTACTTTGTCTCAAATCTTACAAGGAGATATCACTTTTCAATGAACATATTTCAATCCCACTATCCTTAGCCTTCCCAAATCAAAACTAAGATTTAAAGAAACAGGCACATCACAATAAATTAATCAAGCTCTTAAAAACCACAAGCACATGATAGTTGTGGTTATGCATTACTTTTTGTCAAAATTAGCTGAAGATGTTAGATATAACACAATACTGCCTACTAAAAGTACAGTTGTTGCATTATCAAAATTTTGACAAAAACTTAATCTACCACTCCAATTCCCATGAGTTATCCAGACACCGCACTAGAAACATGTTCTTGAAACCTTATCAGGAAAAACATGAGATAGGGAAACAAAAGCATAACCCATTACTTAGACATTACTCTAAATAAATCAAAAATCCAGATAATTGAACATAATTGCAAAAACCGGAGTAAAATTTTCATGGATTTTAAAGCAGCATACCTGAAAGTCTGTTCTCCCACATCCACGTATCAATAAGGCATCTCCTGTGAATGCCATCCTAGGTTGAGGCTGATGAGGTCCATCTCCAGTAACATAGGTAACACAACCCAGTGTATGGCCAGGGGTGGCACGAACCTTCAATTATTAAGTTATTTTCTTGGTAATTTTGAATTCAACATTAAATATTAAGATTTGCTAACCACAAACTTTATCTTATTTTTTTTTTACAAATTTACATTTCTGAAAGTTCCCTCTCTGAACAGATGAAATTATATAATAAGTATCTTTTATCATAAAATCAAAGCAGAAGGTTTATGAGCTTGTATCAAACAGTCATCAGTATGACTTTCACAAGTTAATATAAGAAACCTTATTCAGTACTTAAAAACAAAGTACATGTTAAAACAATAGATCACGTAATGCTGATTTTATGCCATTCTCTACTATTCACTAAATCTAGCGCAATCAAGTTATTTTACCAACTCTCTTATATTAAAAATAAGAAATCACACTGCATGTATTAAAGCCAACGTTAATAAAATAGACTAATCAAATTTAGCAAGCAAAACATTCAATAGTTTGTGTCCTCAAGATCCATGCCTTGCTAGTAAATTTCAATTTTATGCATCTGAAAGGAAAGGTCATAACAACAGAAACATTAGTAATATTCAACTTGATATATGGATACATCAAATGATACAATAACTTGCAAACCTACCTCCAGGAAAATATTTCCAAAATGTATTTTTTCACCAGGTTCAGTCAGTATATCAGCCTTCGAACCACTTGCTTTCGAAATAACAGATTTTGCACCGGGAACTTTACTCTGCAGTAACAGTTGCATTTACTAGTACCAAGAGTTAAAATTACTGACAGATTATGATTATGCATTAAATGATTGAATCCAACAACTCTTTGAACCAAATAATTTTCTTCCCAAAAGTGCAAAACCATGAAGCAAATGAAAACGGAGTGTGACAAACCTTAATAAGGCCTGTCCCAGTGACATGATCAGCATGTACATGGGTGTTCATTGCATATATAAGCTTTAGCCCAAGGTCTTGTACAACTGACAAATCTCTATCTACTGTTTTGTCTACGGGATCAATCAACTGAAAACCCAAAGAAAAAAAAACAATAATCAGGATTTACTCGGTTGAATTTATATATATATATATATTATTACGGTTCAAGTGAGGATATCCTCAACTTTTTAAAGAGAGTTTGATCATTTAGAACTGTTGGATTACATGTACTTGATGTGACATAACATGCAATTCAACGGCTCTAAACGATCAAGCCACTTATCCTCAAAGTCAAAAAAGTTGATGATATCATTGTTATATGTTCAATTTCAAATCTCAGGAATAGGATCAACACAGAAAAAAAAAGTTCCCAGAAACTTTTCTGGCAGAAATTGGTGCAGATAGATATTTAGAAGGAAAATTAAGAATACAACATCAATAAAACATCATATAGACGAACTGCTTTCCACAATAGATACATCCAGTCAACATATATATATATAACTGTATAAATATATATATATATAACACTTGACTCTGGAATGAAGATTTTGAATTTGAAAATGAAAAGTATCTTTTCATTTCTGAAAAACTAAACTAAACTGTAATCAATAATAGAACAGCCTATCTATTGGTTCAATGAAATTAAATAATTTGTTGGAATGTACAATTCTCTGTTTCTGTTGGTCCATTTCAGTGTTGAAATTAATTTCCCTAATTTAAAATATCAATTGCAGACTAATTGCATCAAATTAGAAAACGACATTAACAAAAATAAAAAAATAAAAAATAAAAAGGAATGGGATGGGATGGGAACCAAAGCGGGTCTGTCTGGGTGGGAGATATCGGCGAGAAGGTATGTATAGGTGGAGGAGTCCTTCTCAAAGAGCTGGCGGAACAAGAGCTTCGACGACGGTGATGCAGAAGAAGACTGAGACGACGCCGTGTAGGAGGACCCCATTTGCAACCTGGTAATGAGAGAACCAGACACAAAGAATGGGTTTGGAGTGAGAGACGCAGCCCCGCTGGTGGAAAACAAGGAAACAAATTTTGTTAGCATCGTCATGATAATAATAAATAATATACACAAGTATTTGGTTGCTTAAATTATTAGGCTTTGTTGGGATTTGGAATCAGCATTGAATTTGAGGTTGGTTGCTTTTGGGGTGCGGGCTTTAAAAGTAAATAATATTAGTACTCGTGAATAATTTAATCTATAATAAATGATATTATTTACAATAAATAACATCAGTTTATAAATAAGACGATGGTTGATGGGATTGAAGCTTTGATATTTGCTCCTCCTCCAACGAATAACAAGGAGTTTTGTTGGGTAGCCACGAAGCAGTAATGGCGATTTGTGAATGATGAGTCATTCATTCTCTGGATTTTGTGCTCTTCCTTCTGTGGGATTGAAGCTTTGGTATTTGCTCCTCCTCCAGGCTCCAACCAATAACAACAAGTTGTTTTGGGTAGCCACGAAGCAGTAATGGCGATTTGTGAATGATGAGTCATTGATTCCCTGGTTTTTGTGCTCTTCCTTTTGACTGCCCAAATAACATTTTATACATTTGCACGAAAGAATTTTTTATTTTTATTTTTAAATAACTTCGCGGTCTGAGGTGCATTAACCAAACTAAAATGGCCAAATTTGGATTGCATTAAAGCACAAAAAAAAAAACCTCCAAAAAAAATAAAAATTAACCCAGAGCATCTAAATGGGCAGTGCTAATAAAATCTGAAGGGATTAACTCTAAATGACAGCTTTCAAAAACCAAAAAACAACCATTAGAAAAAAAGAATTTTGCAAAATAATCAGCTAGCTGGTTAGAAGATCTGCAGCAGGCCCTCCCTTATATAAAAGCCGCGTCAACATTTATCTTCCACTGGTCACGCGGAGGATCTAAAAAACTACTATGGCTACTTGTCATATTAAGGATTGATTATTGAAGAATATAAAATCTATAGGTTTACCAAACATTTTATTTAATGGAAAATTATTCCATTATCATGTTTAGAAAGTTTAAAAGCAATCTCGATGCACTCTAAACCCAATCATGTCAAACATACATATATGTATATATAACTTTCTAGTTATTTTTATTATAAATTGGTTATGTTCTGATTTTCTTTTAATATTTTTAAATAATTTAATATTAAATTTAAATCATTAAAAATATTAAATTTGTTTTTATACTGATTTTGGATCCTAATGAACTAAGGCCTAAACCGAACAAAACCGTATAGGAGATGGTCAATTTGATTATGTTTTCTTTCCAAATTTGGTACAGTTTGGTTTTATTTTATTTTTTTTCCTTAGTTTCAGTTTTGTTTTGGATTTCTCCTAGGTCCAGGTTGGTTTGGTTTTGTTTTTTCCCTAGGTTGGATTCAATTTCATAAAAACAATAAGAATTTGTTCAGTATCCTTTTGCAAAGTAGTTTTTCATTTTTCAAAATGAAAAATGATCAAAATGTGTTAATCAATTATTTTTGAAATCTAGAAAAGGTTGGAATTTTTTTTATAAAATATAG
>QANX01004301.1:0-13454 GCA_003254975.1 Ochetophila trinervis | reverse complement strand
AAAAAGTTGCAAAAATCAAGAAAAAATTGCATAACAAAAAAAAAAAAACACTATTAAGAGAAATGGGAGGAAATTAAAGAAATCGCACAAGGAAAGTAAAAATAGTGGAATTATTTTTCCAAAAGCATTTTTTCAAGCCTTCTGTTGGTGCTTCCGAGGAAAAGGAAAAGAGAATGAAAGAGATGAAAAAAAAAAAATTAAAACTGCTAATTAAGATGCCGTTTGATAACCTATTCATTTTTTATTTTTAGTTTTTATTTTTGAATACCAAAAATGAAAATACATTTGATAACTATTTTTATTTATTTAAAAAAAAATTAAAAAAAATGTGTTTGATAACTATTTTTATTTTTTTTAAAACAAAAACTCTTTTTACTTTTTTTTTTTAAAAAAAAATGTTAAAAAGTCATTTTTCATTTTCAGCTTTTGTTTTTTTTTTTGTTCTTGATAATACCAAGATATAAGACAACTCAAACAAAGTTTGGATCTGAGACCGCCAATACTGGCACCGTCCATATGTGGCCGAGACTGCCCATTTGGGGTCAAAGCTCGGGATAGCCAGGTCTGAGCCAGTACTCAGGATCGCCCGATCAGTGATAGAGCCCGTGACTGCTCGGTCGGGCCAGAACCCAATACTGCCTGGTTGGGCGGAATTCGGGACCTCCCGGTCAGTGCATGAACTCGGGATCGCCCGGTCAGGGCCGGAATGCAGGACCACCCGGACGGGCTAGAACCCAGGACCTTCTAGGTCAAGCCAAAACCTGAGATAACCGGGGTAGGGTCGAAACCTAAGATTGCTCGATCGGGGCCGAAACTCAGGTCTGCTCAGTCGAGTTGAAATCTAAGACCTCCTAGTCGAGGCCGGAATCGCTCGAGTCGGACTGGAACCCAAAACTGCACGATTAGGGTGGGGATATTAATCGAATATGACCAATATCCGGTGTTCAACATTAATTGAAAATGAATTTGTTTAAATTTATTTGTAAAATTTAAAAGAATACAAAAAATTAATACATAAAAAAAAATTATTACCAAAAAAAATCAAAAAATGGTTGTTATTTATCATTTTATTGTTTTGAAAAAAACCATAAATAAAAACTATAAACCATAAACAAAAACTAAAAATCAAAAATAAAAATTGAATGCGTTAACAAACGGATCCTAAATGACTATTATATTTTTATACTGTTAATTTTAGTAGATCTGCATTGACGGCAAAGTATTTTTGTGATATTTTTAAACGATGAAGTATGATTTAAAATTATACAAAAAGCACAGATTGTTTATAAAATTATCCCTGATCTGAATTTAAATCTCCATTTCTATTTTCTAATATGAAAAAAAAAATACACAAAGGAATTTTACAATTGACCACTTCAGAAAGTATAGCCAAACATTTATAAAGGGCAGGGTTGTAAATACTGAATAAAACTAAAATAAAATTTTGACAATATAACAGACAGATTTTGCTCATGCATTTAATAGAAAGGGTTTTTTTTTTTTTATATATATATATTAAAAAAAAAGAACAAACCTTATCCACTTTTTCGTTGTGGGCTCCTCTAAAGTGCATAGGGTTAAGCCCATGTTGTGCCAGTGGAACATGCGCTTTCAGTCAAAAAGGGTCAAGGGCCCAGAAGAAGTTAAAGGATAAACTAAAATAATCAAAATAATTGACAATTTACCAGCCTAATAAAATAACAATAAAAATAAATTCTGCCAACATATATCATGGTATGAGTGGCGATTCGAGTTCGTTTATTTTAATAAAATATTATTAATAAAATATTATTATATTTTATCATTTTTACATTATAATATATTAAAAAATGGATTAACTTATTAACTTATTTGTTTGATTTCTATTGAATTAGACGGATTAATTTATTAGCCACCTACTTATCGTTGCGTTGACGTAATAATATAACACATTTATCAATTGACTATTTTTTAACGTATTTTTTAGATTTGATAAATTTCAACACGATCTGTTAATACGAACATAAATATTTTTTACGGATTCAGATTTATCTGAAACAGGTTGAGTTGATAATGGATTGGCCCATTATAAATCCGTTATCTTAACGGGTTAACTTGCGAAAACTTATTAGACTCATTATGAATCTATTAATGGCAATTTAATAATTTAACTATAAAAAAAAATCCTAAAAATAAATATGTGGTTGAAATTGAATATGTTTATGTATTATTATTATTTCAAACAATATTATTTTAAATTTTTATTATTCAATTTTAGAAAGATTTAAGTATAATGTTTTTGTGGTTTGTTATTTTTTAACATGTATCAAGTATGTTGCTTTAGTTTTTATTTTTGGTTTGTAAAATGATATAAATATTTTATATTTGTCTGTGCTTTATTATTTTCTAAAATAGATTATTAACTATAAATCAAATATATTTTTCATTATTTTTAAAAATAAATTTAACGTGTTAACAGGTTACACAATAATTTCATGAACGAGTTTAAATTTACATATTTCAACACGAAAGCTTAACGGATCGGATTTGAATGAAATTTTTTTAACACGAATACAACACAACACGTTGTGAGATCTAGTATTTATAATCGTGTTGACATAACAATATAACATATTAATCAATTGACCATTTTCGAATCGTATTGCTGCGTCGATTGCGGATGATCACAAAAGAAAAAAAAGCACAAATTTATGTAGATTGAATTTTGTATACCTTGTACAAAAAGATATTAAATCCTTTCGTACTCAAAAGACCATTAAAGATGGAAATTAAATGCAAATCCAAAAAGCACGATTCACAAATCTACCAAAAAAATTACCAATCTGGAACAAAAGATGCAGCACTGAATTAATTTCCATTACAAAAGGGAGAACAAGATTAACAAAAACCAAAACCAATATACATCTTTGACTACCAAAAAACTACTTGACAACCAGTTTCCCCAACAAAAATTCACAAGTGGGGAGAAAATGTAATGACGCATTATAAAACAAATATTAGGAGGAAGAAGAAGAAAGAATATCAATCAACTACAAGTCCCAACCATCCTTCCTCCCATCAAATCCCCACTTATGCCCAGACAAGCTCCCATACATGTCTGAGAATCTCATGAGGCACTCACTTCTTATCTGGTAGTGCACTTTGGTATTCCGGCTAATCGCTGCACCCGAAAACTTGGACGTATCGATCGCCCATGCCGGTCTCACATATTCTACGGTCCTACTTGAGCTTGCATTTGCATACAAGTAATTCATAAGCACATCCTCACAGTTGAAATATTTTTCTACCACTTCTCTCCCTTGCTTAGCTTCTTCACTCCAATACCTATCAAAAGCTGTTTGAGTGTCAATGAAAGCTGCCCCTGTAAGGATCATATTGTACCCTTTATGTCTTCTAGCATATTTCTCGCCCCTATATTTCAATGGACTTCCATTGATTAGACGAGGGTAGAATCCCACCAAGCGGTCGGGGTATTGACGCCATACTCTAAAACCTCGCTCGATATCATCACAAGTCATCATAATGTCATCATCAAGCTCAAGAACCGCTCTGGTCTTTATCAGCGAATCCAACTTGAATCGATTATTCAGCGAGTTCTGATTCTCTATTCTGATCCTAACTGGTACCGCAGAGTCAAAATCACTCAATGTAGGTGGTTTCCCCTTGTTCCACACCACAACAATCTCTCTCACCGATGAACATCTTGAATAATGCCTGATATACAATTTAAGGTTCCATAGCCTGGCATCATAGGTCATTGTTAGTAATGTGAACTGCGAGTGCTGACTTTTCCATGGATAAGGTTCTTCGGCTCCACTACCCCCATAGATAAATTTAACTCCAACACAAAACACTGCAACTCCAAGTACCAAAATTATAGAAAGAACTAATCTTCCAGCACAAGTATTATGTTTGATCCTGCCTCTAAGGGCTGATATCACTCTGTTCAAGCGGCTGCACAATCGTCTCACTTTGGAAGAAAACAAGTGTGACTTTTCCCAAGACAAAGATGCATCACTCCTCTTCCCCGAACTGTAAAAGCACCAGTTGTGGGGAATCATCAAGTTCACAGCACCAAGCATCACACCCAACAATGCAATCAGTACAACAACAGCTGATACTGCAGCCCAGCCAAGAATAAACCGATGGATTGGATCTCCTGATGGTACTCTGTCTCCATCCATTACTGCAACCCATTCCCCAGAACTTAGCTGCTGCACATCTAGGTGATGGTGGCGAACGCCATTCCATGCATTCCTACCCTTAGTTGGCTCAATTAAGCCCAATGGGATTTCAACTTCTTTATACTCATCTATGGTGAGAACTTCCACCTTGAAGCCTCGAACTCGTCGTCCATAAGTTTCACCACAGTCTTGACCAACACGATAGAGGTGTCCCTCATAAACAAATGGTCTGCCTCCATTACGAGCCCCCAAGCTCTTGTCGACATTATAGATAGGATTTTTTTTATGAGGTTTCCAAGGACCAAGAGGTGAATTGCTATACCAAATTTCTAACTGTCCATTCTTTTTGGTTCCAAAACCACTGTGATCTGAACCAAAGAGCCAATGCATTTCATTGTGATAGATGATAAACGAATCAACAAGAGGCTTCTCAAGGATGACTTTTTCCAGTTTCCATTGCAGAGGAAAATTGAGTGCTCGGTAAAGACGAAGTTCCCCTTTCTCGCTGCTCTCAGGCATCATATATATCTATTTACAAAAAATAATTAATTAGAAGATAAATTTACAGATTCAGATCATTGGAGTTTATGTGGCTGCAGAACAGTTGTGCATCAAAACAAGTTTGCCAAATCCATTCTTTAACAGTTTCCCAAGTCACTGAATTGATTGAGTGCGCATATTTTCTCACTGAAAAGAAATTAGGTCTTACTTGGTCATTGTAGTTGAAGATGTATGGATAGGAAAGATGCCATTCTTCATCCAAGGCAATGCCCAATTGTTCCCATGTTGCTCCCTTGTCAGAACTCTTTGCAACTCCAATATCTCCTTGCATAGTTATCGCATTCTTGGTTTCAAAAAATAGGTAAAAAGTATCTCCCTGGAAAACAGTACCAGAATAATCAACTAAAAGGATGATTAAGTCATATCCCAATGTAACATCATTGAAGTTGACACTTTATAAGATTCCAAGTTTGCAGATATATGTATGTCCATACAATGCATACAAGCACGTTCAAACACAAGCAAAGTGAGAGCGAAAAAGGTGCTCACTGCATCAGTATGCCAATAACTCTGCTAGCAGTCTCCAAACAGTAAATGTATAGGTGATATGTGATAGTTGTAGGGAAAAGTATGCATATTAATTACTCCACCATTCACAGAACGTTAAAAATACAAGATGACCCTCATAATTGAGGCTTCGTTAAGAATTAGTGGGGAATCTGAACAGTGGTAAATCAAGAGATTCCCTGGTCTACAACTAAAAACTTGTAGTGTCAGCACTAAAATAGTAAGTCAACCCAGAATGTCAAGTTCTAGAATAAATAATAGTCCTGCGATTAAACATAAATCCATGTTTAGCAGTACAAACGGTATGGGTTCATTAAGAAAACACATGCCACATAAACAGATGCTATGCCAATTAGCCGCGTAAATAATATACTATATCTAATTGTGCACAAGAACACAAGTTCTCCAAATGAGCCAAAAGGATTGGGGAAAGAAAACTAGACAAGGCATGTTCTAAACAAGAAAGGTCAATTATCGTCCCGTCTCAAGTGCCAAATGTAAAAGATTTTCAGAGAAAACCGTAAAAAACCTGCACCTTTAATGTGATATATTCCATAACCAACATCAAGTGAAAACTTTTATCTTCCACCATGACTATTTAGAAGATCTTCTCTCTTCTCATATGAGTCCCCAACTTCATCTCTCTTCACTTAAAGCTAAATTTTTTGGTCTTTGGACTGCCAAAACTCTCTCAATCAGTCTTCTTTTCAACATATCAACAAATGAACACAATTGCTTCCATATCAAGTTCCTTTCAACTTCAACTCCAAATCCCTTTCTCAAGAGATCAATCGGATCCTTCTACAAACTACTAAACCTCTATAGTTTCAAATTCTTTAGGTTTACAAAGGAAAGACCTGGAAAAATAGGCTATTCTAATATACGATGAGATGTCATGATTACAGTGGCAAAATAACCACACTACCGCAGAATATTGTTCAGAGTTTTGATAGCTATGCCTTACTTGAGTCAAAATGGTCCTCAATAGTGGGCCATAGTTTTGGTTAAATTATGTGTGCTAAAGACTTAACTTCTACCTCTTAGTATAAAAATCCATAGTATTGTAGTAAGAGTTCAATAAGGAATTTGGCCTCACTAACTTGTCAATGTCATCCACATACGAACACTAGAGATTTATTGATTTAAGCATGCACAATGACCGAGGAAAAGTTCTAAAGTGCTTCAACATGCTCCAATCAACTAATTCTTTTCTAACTTATCCACACACGTTTTGCTATTTCCTATTTCAAATATCCTGCTTTTTTAAAGGCTTCTTCAAAAACACTATTCTTTCGAGCATCGAAATGAGTACATTGACTACAATTATTCCAAAAAATTAAATAAATAACAAACAAGTTTAAAAAGGAAACACAGAATACTATTATAGATTTGCATTGACACGAACTTAAAACTATAAGTTCTATTGGCTCCCTATTTTTTTTACCCTGAGGTTACTTAGTAAACTATGTTACAATTGAGAAGCAAACCTTTTTGTCCTCGGCTCAAATAAAAAAATTTCAATTCGAAAACTGAAATTACATATTCATGAAACCCAAATAGTATAAACAAAATTCTCATGCTATTTACAATTAACCAAGTACAAGGGTCAACTAAACCAATTAAAATAAACAGTAACAGGGTTAGAAAGAAAGATCACTGTTAAAAAAAAAAAAACACTAATAATAAGAAGAAGAAGAAGAAAAAAAAAATTTGATCGAATATGAAAAAAGAAAAGTAGAATCTAAGCAGGCTTTCTTCTACACACATACAGTAATAGAAAATCGTCTAAACGCTGAATCTTAAGTGCCTGTGGGAATCCATGCATGATGAAAACTTTTCCATTTGTAGTCAGTTGACCAAATCAATGAAAAAAACTATAACAATCACAATCACAAAGAAGCAAGAAAGCATAATCCAAGAATCGAAACAACACAAAAACAATTACCTGTATATGAAGGAAAGGATCAGCAACAAAATTACTTGGGAAACCAGCATCAGAAACAGAAGCACATGTCAGTACAGGGTTGGCTACTGGCCAAGCAGCGGTTTCATCCTTCCATACATTCATCTGTACCCAATTCCAACCCAAACATAACAACAACAAAAAGAATAAAATACACACAAACCGAAAAATCAAGAATTCAAAAGAAACCCGTAAAACCCCACACTTCAAAAGAGAGAGAGACAGAAAAAAACAAAAAACAGCCCAAACAGTAATTACAATAGTAAAAAAAGCAAAAAGATGAAAAGGAACTCACAGTCTCGATGGGTTTGAGGGAAAAAGGAGAATCACCAAAGAAAATACCAACAGACCATGAACCCTCATTGTCCTCCTGACACCCAACCGAGACGAGTCCCGTACGGATATACGGCGAGAAAGCGAACCAGATATAGAGCGAGGCCACCGATCCCAACAAAACGAAACACCCAAAAAAGTAAACAAACGCCGACGACAACAGCCGGTGGTGGTGCTCCCACCGCCACGGCCATTTGCACCAGCACCTCACGCTCATAGCGCACCACCTTCCATTTGACCCATTTCCACACCCTCCTCCACCTCCCCCGCCGCCGCCGCCGGAACCGGCAGCCGCAATTGGGTTCGTACCCATCACAGAAACCGGTCACCGGAGCAAAACTATACCCTCTGTCACTCTCTCCGCCGCCGGAAAATCTCTGAGTTTCTCAAACCTCGCCGGAAAATAAATAAAACTGAACGTTCACAACCATCCTCTGTTTCTCTCTCTCTCTCTCTCTTTTCTCCAGAAGGGAACGGAACCAGCAAGGAGTTTTTACAGAGAACGTTACACCATTTATGCGTGTATATATAATACACATACACATTTACAAATAGTTATATATCTGTGTGTATATTGGGCATGTAATATTATAACATGCGGGTTTTTAAAAATTAAAAGAAAAAAGCTTTAAATACTAAATGAAACATATTCCACTCGCTACGAGTATAAATATACTGGTACTCGCTTAAATTTGTTAACAAGTATTTCAGTGTCTTCAACGTTGAACGTGGATAGCGCGAGTAGATATAACACTTGCACATAGTTGTTTTAAGAAAAAAAAAGAAGGAAAAAAAAAAAAAACTAAATTTCTTTTTTTTGGATTTTAATTTTTGTAATTGTTGGGTCATTCTATAATACCGGAAACATTGACGGAATTAGAGATTTTATTTTGGTGAATAGACGGAATTGGAGATTCTAAAGTTTGCAGTGACTGATTTAGACTAGTTACTGTGGATTAGCAAAAATTTTGGACTAATTTACTGTCTTTGGGTTATAGTACAAAATTTTATTAAATTGAGAAGAAATTTTTTTTAGAAAAATAACAACTTTTAAAAAATAACCAAATGAACAATAATATTTTGTAATATATATATATATAACAATGCTATAGTGGCATTGTTGCCTACCAGACACTATAGTAGTTATATATACATATGCTAAAAAATACAGGAATATCACTGTGAACATAATGGGTTATATGATAAAATTATATGTAACTCATAAAAAATAACCGGAAAATTATATATAATTGATTGAGAACATCTTTGATACCCAAGCCATGCTCCTCTTCTGTAGCAAATTTTTTTTGTATTTATTCATATATATATAATTTAGAATTAATTTTAACTATAATTTTTAAAATTTAATTTAAATTAAATTTATAATAATACATATACAGTCTCTGCAGACATATGTAATTATCATTATATTATTAATTTAAAAAATATATATTTTTTAATAATAATTGAATAAAAATANTATGTCTTATTATTATTTTAAATATTGTTTTAGATTTTTATTTTTGGTTTGTAGAAAGATTTAAATATTATGTTTGTATGGTTTGTTATTTTTTTAACATATATTAAGTATGTTGTTTTAGTTTTTATTTTTGGTTTGTAAAATGATACAAATAGTTATTTATGTATGTGCTTCATTATTTTTTAGTATGGATTATAAATTATAAATTAAATATATTTTTTATTTTTTTAAAAAATAATTTTGAAAATAAGTTTAACGTGTTAACGGGTTGGGTAACGGGTTACACGATAATTTTATGAACGAGTTTGGGTTTATATATTTCAACACGAAAGCTTAATGGGTTGGATTTGGGTAAGAAAATTTTAACACGAACACGAATACCACACGACACGAACACGATACGATATGACACGTTGATAGGTCTATCCACACCATAGCATATTCATATATATGGATCGATATGTGTGGGTGCATTTGGTTGGTGGTAAAATTTTGAATTTAGGTTAAAGTTGCCAATTTTGTTCAATTTACTTTTTAGGTTATGTTGAGACATTGGCTGATGATTGGCACAATTTTCTTTGATAGAATTTTATAAGCACAATTAATTGTTAATTAATAATGTCAATAGTGTTAGGTTAAGGCCATAATTATTTCATTTTAAGGTTTTATTTTATTGTATTAATGTTATTTTCTCGATCAAGTAAGAAATGGTAACTATACGAGGAAAAAGGCAGTAGTAAAATTTACTCTTCTTTTTTTGCAATCACCCTCTTAATTTATTGATTATAAAAGAAAACAATATTTTCATATCATATATTCATATATATCTCTTTTAACTCCTTAGATATATCAATTAATTTTTTAGAGAATATATGAATAACTTATGTAAAGAATACTATTTATGATTTATTTTACTTAATTATTATTATTATCATATTATTATTATTATTATTATTATTATTTTGACATTAGAATTTGCTTTGCTTAGCTGGATCTTTATATTAGACTGTTTCTATGGGAACAATTTGCTTGGAACTTTAATTATCCCTGTTAGCTTAGCTACCCCTGCATATGCACTCAAAGAGTGGTAGAAACAAAATTAATTAATAGAGAAACCTATTAATTCATTAATTTTTAAATGATCTTAAAGCAATAAATTATATATGAAAACCAAAAGGTACCCTTGGACTTCATGTTTAAACAAAATAGAACAATATTCATGTATAAATATATATATGTGAAAATTCTGAAATCGGATATACAAATGTTTAGATTGTCATTAAAAATATTTTTAGCAACTTCGGAGACAAAAACTGTCATTAAAAACAGCTTCAGTAACAATATAAATATTCAGATGTCCGCATAGTATAATTTATATATATATATATATATATAAGTATATATAAGATCAAAGTGCAATTAAAGTTGAATTTTAGTTAAAAATATTATTCAAGTCACTACGGGCTAGATGAGATTCATTTTGGAAAAGGAGTACCTGGGGACACATTTCTGTGAGATTGATTTGATGAATTAAAAGATAATGATCTTGTGCTTTGCCTGGGGAAGCTTTTTTAGCACTGCAAAATGTTTATTCGCAGAGGTGCAACTGGGTATTATATATATATGTGTGTGTGTATATATTATATACCTTAAGCTTATAGGTTTATTTGATATGGTCAAAAAGATGGAGATATTGTGCTTTGCCTGGTGAAGCTTTTTTAGCACTATTAAATGTTTATTTGCAGAGGTGCCAACTGGGTATACATATACATATATATATATATATATATATTTATACCTTATATATATATATTAATTCTATGGTCAAAATATATTTTGATCACGATTGTTATTATAATATATTTTTAGTGATAAATTTAAAAATTGGTATCATAAAAAAAATATTTAGTAACATTTTTATCAGTTTTGCCATTAAAAATATTTTTGATGACAATTCTAATAAAAATTATGATTAAGATATTTTGATCATAAAAGTAATATTTGTGTGTGTGTATATATATATATATATATATAGGATTCTACTTATATACATAAGTGATATTTTCATCATACATAGGTCATTATAATTATTGTCTTTCTTTTCTCCTTTTTTCTCTTTTAGTTTGCAATAAATTAAAAAACAATTGCAATTAAGTGGGTTGGTTTCTATCTTTTATTTTTCTATTAAATGTTATTACGATTTTTGTCTTTTTGACCATTTTCAAGACTTGAAAAGTCTTAATTGTCATGGGATTAGTTTACCGTAAAGAACAAGGAGTTAGGGATTGTTTGGAGCCAATCTGCATTTCTCTTCTTTTGGCGGATTGAGAATGATCGGAATCCATATATATAATAATACAAATACATACAACAAATTTCTTGTGGGCTGAAGTGATCATACTAAAGTAAGGTCTAATCTTGACAGTTGGATTTGATGGGCTTGTTTAACTAGAATTAGTTTTTTCTTAAACTTTTAATTATGGTTGATTTCTAGGTTTTAGTAAAATTTTATCACGCAGATTTGATAAAAAGCTAACTAAAAAAACTATACATATGTTTGTTAACCTTCAATTAATTCCTCGTTGTTGTTTTTCCCTTGGGAAACTTTTATGCCCCATTTGGCTCAATTTTTGAACCAAAAGCTACTAATTTTTTGACTACTTTCTAAGTGATTGATTCATAAATATTATCTTTCTGCAATCTCTTTCTCTCGATATTTTTATTTTAGAAAAAAAATAAAAAATCTATAGTCATATACCTATAAAATATTGAGTATAATTTGCACACTTAATTCTGATCATGTAAGCAATAAACTAACTCAGTGCATATAGCTTTATTCTAGCCAATATATATATATGGAAAATGTTATTAATGACTCTTATTAGTGATTTTTTTATCATTAATAATAATTATTAATGATATATTTTGAATAATTTTAAATTTTATATTCTGTATGAAAAAATATCTGTACATAAATATATAATTTTTAAGAAACCAGAAAGGTGGCACACTATGGAGCCACCTGCTGCTGTTTTTTCTTTTTAAAAAAATAAAAAAACAATAACTATATTTTTAAATGCTATAAAATGCAAAATAAAAAACATCAAAATATATCCAATTGGCATGTTTTAATAAAAATAAATTATTTTTATTTTTTTAACTTCAATTTCAAATACAATAAAAAAAAGAAATTTAAAGAAAAAAACAGCAGGCGGGCTCCATGTTCTCGCTTTCTTAACAATTTCCATTATTATATATAAATATATAATATAATAATTTCAAAACAAATACAGAGGAAAAGTTTTGAGAGATTGAACTTTGAAGTATTCTTTTTTGCTTTTTGGGGCATGCTCCAGAGTTTTGAACTTAATTGGCGCGATTGCTTTTATCCAACCTGAGAAAAATCTTTGCCTTCCTGAAGAATTAAGCAAAACTCAAGAAGCTAAATTAAAAATATCAAAAGAGACAAATAATTAAAGAAAATACAACCACAAAAACTTCATATGCATATACATTATACACATATACACTCTCTCTCTTGAAAATATTTTTTGTTAGAACTTAATTTATGTCCCAATTGTACATGACTCAATTTTGAGCTGGTTAAACAATAATTTTTTTACCAACAAAAAAAAAAAGAAAGAGAAGTCGGTTTGACAAAAATAAAAGGCAAGAATATAAATTGTATTGCTGTATAAGGAAAAGTAGTTCCCACAATACTATTTATGATTTTCATATTTTAATAGAAACTAAGAGTTTAACCGTATAGTATTTTTATTATTATTATTATCAAAAAGCAATTAATTATAGCATGGAGTAATTAATAAATATATATGTTCTATTATTTATAACTGTGTTAATATATGTTTGTGAAAATTAGATATGATTACAAGTACAAGAGTAATGAGAGTTTACAAACTATATATGCATAAACTTTGGTATTTCGGATTAACCACTTAATTATGGAGTTTTACAGTCTATCATCTTGGCTAGATCATGCAGTAAAATTCACATGCACTTTTATGATCGACCAATCCAAAAGAATTCCCACTCTCTAGACTCTTAGACTATTCAAGCCTAACATGGTTTGATATTATTTGTAACGGTTCAATAGCATGTCGGGCCTCTTGCAAAAGTACTAATCAAATTGTTTTTGAAATTTTAAACACATTTTATATACTACATTAAAACGTAATCTAATACCAATGTAGAATTTTAACCTTGTACTTTGGATTAATTCCAATGTTCTACACAAGTACTTATCCAACATTTTCATATATTATTTTAATTTTTATTGTTTTTATTATGTCTTTACACATTTTGGTTGCACGACCATAAACACAAGCAACAAATGCATGCTTTTGAATACATTAATATTTTGGTGGCACTTAATCAATTGTATCGGTGATTTCATCTTCATTTATTT